>PVJD01014508.1:0-28779 GCA_004026545.1 Mormoops blainvillei
TGAGCCTGGAAAGGAAAGGAACCACTTGACTGGGGCCCCATTCTGTGGCCTATTACTGTTTGGAGATGATGATGGTCTGGGATACGTAAGTCAGGGGCCAGCAGAGCTAATAAGGGACCATAGTGCCACTCCTAGAGATACCAGGGGTGACAGAAACCAGTGAATGGGGTGCCCTTATATGTGAGCTGAGGAGCGTGAAAAGATGATTTGCTCACTGTAGATACATCCATGGGAGATGGAACCACAATGAGATAAGACATTCAGGAAGCTAAAGAGTTTTGAGAAATGAGATTCTTTGAAGGTGACACCAAGCTGAATTACTCAATAGGTGGACTGCGCAGGCAAAAGGGAACCAGTAAAAGGGGACAAAAGGAAGGTAGGGAGGGAAGGAGGAAAGAAGAAAGGGACAAATTACCCCAAATTTAATGACCCAAGAAATCTAGAATGAAGTTATTTGGTTTCAGCATGCATGTGTTTTTGTATTGTATGACTTTTTCATTGATCAGTTTTGTTTTATAGGACCTGTGAAGTGTGAGCTAACTTTTCAGTCTTGAGGGACATTTTGAAGACAAGGAGAGGTGACTGGCAAAGCCCTGAGTGGCATGGACAGTGATGGGAGGGGTCAGATGTCCCACTGGTCTGACCTAGTGAGGCACGGTTTATGTTTACAAAGACAACTCTGGCCTTTTAAGCACTTAAAAAAAACTTCACACCTGGGGTAAAAGTTTGAAAAGATCTGAAAATCAAGCCTTTGGAAAATGAAACAATTCCTTACTGTGTATTGTAATCTTTGTCCCTGGGGTATGTCTGCTTGTGTACTATTAATAAGAGAGACTATTTTTTACAACGCTTTTTGGGAAAAGTTATAGCCCTCTGGTAACTGGAAACAGGCAGCAAGACAAAATGCCTCAGTTCCCAAGTCACAGGGACAATGGAGACCTGGCGGAGGCCCTATAGATATGTCACTACAGCAGTCCCTCATGTCCCTTGCAGTTAGCATGGGGTTTTGGGTAGCCTCTGGCATGTGCCATGGCCACACTGAAGTTCTGCCTAATTTGCTGTGCTCCCCATGTGTGACTTGCTAAAACCTCCCCCAGGACCTTAGCAGATGGTTTGCTCTGTGCTGTATACAGGAAATAACTGTCGGCCCCTTGGAAAAGAGATGGCCAATTAGCAGGAGCTGCCTGTATTCAGGAGTAGCTGCCTATTTCCTCAAACTCTACAATCAGAAGCTGCCCCAGACTGTGGGGCACAATTAGTGCTTGGTATAAATCTAGTGTCCTAGAGCCTTTTCCCATTACGATACCACTTTCATAAATCTACAGCTGTTTGTGCACCAGGCCCAAATGTTTGAATGAAATGTTAAAAACATTTAATCTGGTCTTCAGACTTTTTGGCATTGATAAAAGTGACCATTTGGAGGGTAGCCGTTGGAAGCCATGTAGGCAAAGACTCTCATCTTGTTATTTCTCTCCCTGTCTCTCGTCACTTACCAGGATTGTGCCCCCTAAAAAAAGGAAAGGTCCCATGGGCAAGTCACAGTAAAAGAGTTAATGTTTCTAGGCACTGAAAGAATGCAAAGTTAGTTTTCCTCCTTCATAGGCACCAAAGAAATGTAAATTGGAAAGAAATCTAAGCAAGACTGGAGCGAAGATGGGCAGTCGGCATTGCTCACCCTCAGCTCTGCGGTGCGGGGCACGGCGCAGCCTCCCCCGGAAGAGCGGGAGGTAACACGTGTCCTGCGATTCTCTGTGTGGGTGTAGCCAGATGCTGGAAGGTCTCAATAGGATGGGGGTCTTAACTGCCCAGCGATAAATATTTACCCTAGATATTGCATTTTTGGGGAAAAACCCTGAGGTGCGGGCGGGGTATGGGGGCAGGAAATAGTGTTCTTGTGACAGGGCCAGGGCATTGTTGGATGGTGAAGGTGGCCTGCAAAGGGCCAGTGATTCCTCTGTGTGTAGACATATCCTATTTGAAGGCGGACAATTGTGACAGTCTGTCTGGTTAGCTGTAGATGAAGTGACTGTCTCAGACTGAAGAGAAGAATTGAGTGAGAGGGTTCTGGAAGGCGGGGGACAAAATCAGAGAACTTTCTTTCTGGACAGTTGCAAGGAAGTAGGCAAGTGCCCTGGAGGAGGCTTCTGCCAAGTAGGAGAGCAGGCCATTTGTCTGAGCAGTAATGTCCAATGGAAATACGCCAGCCACGCGTCACGGTTTATGTTCTAATAGCCGTGTTGAAGACGGGAAAAAGAAGCAGGTGAAATTAATTTTAACCACACATTTAACTCCAAATATCCAAGATATTATCATTAAATATGTCATTAATATAAAAATTATTAATATATTTTGCATTCATTTGACACTAAGCCTTTGAAATCCAGTGTGTGTTTTCTACTTAGAGCACATCTCAATTTGGACCTGCCGTATTTATACCTGTCCACAACCGTGGAGACTTGCAAAACGCTGAGCGGGTAATCCCTGGGTTCCTGGGCACATTTTCTGGAAGCAGAGGTCTATCATTAGCACTATCAGAAACTTCTTGTTTTGGACCATGACTATAGTCCTCCTCTAAGTAGTTCCTCCTTTGGCAGCTTTCCTCTTCGTTTTGTAAATGCCAGTCTTCTGTGTTATGTTAAGTAGAATCTAAGGCTTCATTTGTTTGGACCCCTCATGGGAGCACTTGGACTAATACAAAGGGACGCAGTGTTGACGGAGCCCAGTGTTTTTGCTTGAGTCTACCTCCCTTCAGGCACTGGTCCAAAGAAATGCATGAGCAGGAGTTTGCAGTATAGAAAAAAAAAGGTTAATATTAAATTGGCCCATCCAGAAACAGGGAACAAATGCTAAAAACCCGACTTGCAGATAATGTAGGTCACAGATTATATAGGGCAAAGTCACAAGACACCACGGAATGGAGGGCTGTGTCGGTGCCAAAAGCTGATTGGTCAGAAGTGTTGTAAGGGTGATGAACCATTTCTACAGGTCTTGAGGACAGCTCTGAGGTCTATTCCGGCATCTCTCTGTTCAGTCTCATGGAAAAGTAGCCAAAGACTGTTTCACCTTAGGGCTAATGAACTGAAACGTAACTTCGGTCAAGATGTTATCTTTAGGTTGCCAGAGGTTTGAACTGTGTGACCATTGTCAGGTCTGGGCTACTATCTTCTGCTGCCTCACTTAGGGGTTGCTGCTTATCTGGGGTAAAGGCTAGTTCTTACAAGGGGTGGAGGGAGAGAGAGAGAATATGAATGGGTCAGAGAGAGGGAGAGATGATTTCTAGAGCTAGGATTTAAAGCTAAATTTAATCAAGTAAAATGGACCCTCTGTTTCAGTGGACTATGTATGGATGATGAGGGAATCACAGAGAGATGCACAAGAAGAAGCCTGCCCAAAGGGTCCCACTGTTTCTGTTCACTCAGAGCTCTTTCTTGCAGTGTTTTCTGTGAATGTGGTGAGGAGAGCAGCAGAACCAGTGCCCTTCGAAGGGCTCAGATGAATGGGACCTGGAAGTACATGAGGATAGATATTAGCAATCTCAGGAGATCCAAGATGGCTTTGGAGTAGGTAGAAGCTACACTTACCACCTCCCAGGGCCGAACTTGATTAATTATACAGCTTAATTATAGAACAATCATCATGAATAACCAGCTGAAGACTAGCTGAAGAGAAGCCTTATAATGGATTTACAGAAGTAACCACACAGAAACTGATAGGAAAGGCAGAGACACAGAAAGGGCTGGCCTTGCTCCCCTGGGCAGCAGCTGAGCTTCTAGAAAGGATAGCTTATCTGTGGGGGGTCCCACTGAAAAGCCTGGGGTCTAAACCCCAAGCTGGGCTCCTCAGCCCAGAGCACAAGAGCTGGGAAGAGGTGTCCATATAACATCTGGCTCTGAAAAGCAGTGAGATTCCTGTCCCTTAAAAAGAGACAAATCCACTACAGACACAGGAATCCTCTTAAGGGGGCAACACACAAAATTTTGTTCACAATCATTCAGCGCGGCCTCTGGTGGAGGAGGGGAGGGGTGGCAGAGTGATCTAGAGTTGCACGAGGAGAGTCTGGGGTGTATGTTTCTGGGTGGAAAGCTGAAAGAACAGCTGCCAGGATACACATGCTGAGTCATTCTCCCATACTGCAAAGGGCCATCTTTCTTGGGTGTAGCATTCCCTTCCCTTAAGCATCAGCCTGGGGAGGAAAAACTAGCCCCAACCTCTTGACACCTTCTCACCCCACCTTGCAAAGCTTATGCCCTGAGACTCTTTCAGCCAGAGACTCTTTCGGTGACTGAGCCTAACAAGCAGCTGGCAGGCAAAGGCAGGTGGAGGCAGATCTTGGGATACCTTGGGAAGTTTGCTGATGCGCACTGAGGTCTGGTGCTGGTAAAAGCCAGCATTGGTGTGCAGCTTGGCTCTTCCCATGCCCGTTCAGGCTCAGCAGAGGCTGCCACAAACTGTTGATTGGTTGTAGCTCCAAACAGGTTGCCAAGAGCCAGTCACAAGCAGTCTCTTACAATGGGCTGCACTGGAGTCCTTCCAAGAAGCCCAGAACCAACACAACAAGTGGCCGGCTTCAGACAACATCAGATCAGGATCCAGTTAGCTTTACAAGTGGTATATCCAAAAGGAGATATTGGCAGGCACCAATTCTGCTAAGGCAAATTCCATTTCATGTGGTCAGCACCTACATGGCAGCTCTTACACTGAGGCTGGGGTTGATCCTCATAGTCAGCCAGCCTCAGGGACCACCCCAAGCAAGAATGAGTCAGTAGCAATCAAGAGGGCCCATATAAACCACACAGGGACATTCTTGGAGCACTCAGCTCAGGCGATCAAGGAGACTGTACCACAGGACCCCTCAGGACACCCGCAACATGAGGTCACCCAGCAAAGACTGGGAGTCATAGAAGATCTATTTAACACATAGAAATAAACACAAAGAGGTAGCCAGAATGGGGAGACAAAGAAACAGGCCTTAAGTGAAAAAAAACAGAACTCTACAGAAAAGAGCTATATGAAATGGAGGCAAGCAATTTATCAGATATAAAGTTTAAAGAAATGGTTATAAGGAAGTTCAACAGCATGAAAAAGGATATAGAAACAATAAAAAAGGGTCAGTCAGAAATGAATAATATAATATCTGAAATGAAGAATACAGTAAAAGGAATAAACAGCAGATTGGATGAAGCCAAGGACTGAATTAATGATTTGGAACATAAGGAAGAATAAAACACCTAATCAGAGCAAGAAGAAAAAAAAATCCAAAACGATAAGGATAGTATAAGATGACTTGGGACAAATTCAAGTGTATCACCACTTGCATCATGGGGGTGCTAGAAGAAGAAGAGAGAGAGCAAAAAGTTGAAAACCTATCTGAAGAAATGATGACAGAAACTTTCCTAACCTAGTGAAGGGAAAAGAAACACAAGCCTGGGAGGCACAGAGAGCTCCAAGCAAGAGGGACCCAAAGAAACCCACATCGAGACTCGTCATAATTAAAATGGCAAAGGTTAAAGACAAAGAGAAAAATCTTAAAAGCTGCAAAAGAAAGACAGCTACCTACAAAATAGCTCCATAAGACTGGCAACTGATTTCTCCACAGAAATATTTCAGGTGAGAAAAGGGGTTGACTTGAAATATTCAAAGTGATGAAAAGCAAAGATCTACAACTAAGACTACTTAACACAGCAAGGCTATCCTTTAAAATTGAAAGAGAAATAAAGTGTTTCCCAGACAAGAAAAAGCTAAAGGAGTTTGTTAGCACCAACCCAGTATTACAAAAAACGTTAAAGGTCATGTTTTGAGAAGAAGGAGGAGGAGGAGGGGGAGGAACTGAACAACAACAACAAGAAAAAACAGAAAACATAGCTAAAAGAGTAAAATGGCAATAAATACATACCTATCAATAATCATTTTCAATGTAAATGACTTAAATGCTCCAATCAAAAGGCATAGGATAGCTGAATAGATAAGAAAACAAGACCCATAAATATACTGTCTGCAAGAGTCCCACCTCAGAATAATAGATACACACAGAAGAAAAGTAAAGGAATGGAAAGATATTTCATGCAAATGGAAAAAAACTGGGGTAGCAATATTTATATATAACAAAATAGACTTTAAAACAAAGTTTATAGTAAGAAAGAAAGAAGGACACTACATAATGATAAAGGGAACAATCCAACAAAAGAATACAACCCTTGTAAACATTTATGCACCCAACATAGAAGCACATAAATATGTAAAGCAAATCTTGATGGACACAAAGGGGGAGAATGACAGTAATACAGCCATAGTAAGGGATTTCAAAACCCTTTTGACATCAATATATAGATCTTCCATACAGAAAACAAGGAGATGGAGGTCTTAACTGACACTGGCTCAGATGGCTTTAATTGATGTCTTCAGAGCATTTCATCCAAAAGCGGAAGAATATACATTCTTTTCAAGTGTACATGGAATGCTTTCTAGGATAGACCACATGTTAGGGCACAAAAGAAAACTCAATAAATTTAAGAAGATTGAAATCATATCAAGCATCTTCTCTGAACATAATGGTATGAAACTAGAAGTCAATCACAAAAAAACCCCCTGAAAAACACACAAAGACATTGTAGCTAAATAACGTGTTACTAAACAATAAATAGGTTAACAGTGAGATCAAGGAAGAAACAAATGAAAATGAGAACACAGCAACACAAAATCTAAGGGACACAGCAAAAGTGGGAAAGAGGGAAATTCATAGCATTACAGGTCTATCTCAAGAAACATGAAAAATCTCAAATAAACAATCCAACTTTACACCTGAAGGAACTTGAAAAAACAATAAACAAAATCCAAGGTGTGTAGAAAGAAGAAAATAATAAAGATCAGGACAGAAATAAACAAAATAGAGTCTAAAAAAATACAAAAGATCAGTGAAATGAAGAGCTGGTTCTTTGATAAGATAAACAACATTGACAACCCTTTAACTGGACTCATCAAGAAAAAAGGGAAGCAGACCCAAATAAATAAAATCAGAAATGAAATAGGAGAAGTAACAACTGACACCAAAGAAATATGGAGAATTATAAGAAAATATTATGAACAACTACATGAAAACAAATTGTACAATTCAGAAGAAATGAACAAATTCCTAGAAATATATAATCTTCCAAAGCTGAACAAGAAAAATCAGACACCCTGAATAAGAGAGATAGCAACTAGTAAAATTGAAGCAGTAATCAAAAAACTCCCAACTAGCAAAAGTCCTGGACCAGATGGCTTCACAGGTGAATTTTACCAAACATTCAAACAAGAGCTGACACCTCTCTTTCACAAACTAATTCCAAAAAATTCAAGAGGAGGGATGACTCCCAAACTCATTTTTTGAGGCCAACATTATCCTAATTCCAAAACCAGATAAAGATAATACAAAGAAAGAAAATTATAGGCCAATATTCCTGAAGAACACAGACCCTAAAATCCTCAACTAAATATTAGCAAACTAGATCCAGCAATATGTTACAAAGATCACACACCATGATCAAGTGGGATTTAGTCCAGGGGTGCAAGGTTGGTATATCTGCAAATCAATAAACATAAAACACTGCATAAACAAAATGAAGGGTAAAAACCACATGATCATATCAATACATACAGAAAAACATTTGATAAAACCCAACACCCTTTTATAATGAAACTCTTAGCAAAGTGGGAATAAAAGGAACACACCTCGATGTAATGAAGGCTATATATGACAAACCCACAGCCACCACTATAGTCAGTGAACAAAAACTGGAGGCGTTTCCCTTAATATCAAGAACAAGATGGGCATGTCTGCTTTCACCACTCTTATTCAACACAGTACTGAAGGTCCTAGCCACAGCAATCAGAAAAGAAGAAGAAATAAAGGGCATCCAAATTGGAAAGGAAGAAGTGAAACTGTTGTTATTTGCAGATGACATAATATTGTATGTAGAGAACTGTAAAGATTCCACCAAAAAACTACTAGAACTGATAAATGAATTCAGTAAAGTAACAAGATACAAAATTAATATCCAGAAATCAGTTACATCATTATACACCAATAATGAACTATCAAAAAGGGAAACTAAGAAAACAATCTTATTCACAATTGGTTGAAAAGAATAAAATACATAGGAATAAATTTAACCAAGGATGTAAAAGGCCCGTACTCAGAAAATTATAAGACACTGAAGAAAGAAATTGAATAAGCTACAAATAAATGGAAGCCTGTACCATGTTCATGAATAGGAAGAATCGACATCATTAACATGTCCATACTACCCAAAGCAATCTATAGATTCAACACAATCCCTATCAAGATACCAATGATGTATTTCATAGAGCTAGAACAAATACTCCAAAAATTTATATGGAAACACAAAACACCCTGAATAGCAACAGTGATCTTAAGGAAGAAGAACAAAGTTGGAGGAATCATACTACCTGATATCAAACTACACTTCAAGACCATAGTAACCAAAACAGCATGGTACTGACATAAAAAGAGACATAGATGAATAGAACAGAATAAAGGGCCCCCCAAAATAAACTCACACCTTTATAGTCAATTAATATTTGACAAAGGAAGCAAAAAACATACAATGGGGTAAAGATACTGTATTCAATAAGTGGTGTTGGGAAATATTGAACAGATACATGCAAAAAAGTGAAACTAGACTGCCTTGTTACACCATACACAAGAATAAACTCAAAACAGATTAAAGACAAATGTTAGACTCAAAACCATGAAATCCTAGAAGAAAACATAGGCAGTAAAATCTCGTACATTTCTTAGCAATTTTTTTTTTCTGATATATCTCTCCAGTCAAGGGAAACAAAAGGAAAAATAAACAAATGGGGCTACATCAAACTGAAAAGTTTTTGCATAGCAAAGGAAACCATTGATAAAATGAAAAGGCAACCCACTGAATGGGAGAACATATTCACTGATACATTTGATAGGGGGTTAATTTATAAAATTTATAAAGAACTTATAAAACTCAAACAATCCAATTAAAAAATGGGCAAAGGACCTGAATAGAAACCCACCCAAAGAAGGCATACAAATAGCCAATAGACATATGAAAAGATGCTCAACTTCACTAATCATCAGACAAATGCAAATAAAAACCACAATGAGATACCAGCTCATACCTGTCAGAATGGTTATCATTGGTAAATCAACAAACAAGAAGTGCTGGCAAGGATGTGGAGAAAATGGAACCCTTGTACACTGTTGGTGGAAATGCAGGCTGGCTCAGCCACTGTGGGAAGTAGTATGGATTTACCTCAAAATATTAAAAATATAATTGCCTTATGACCCAGTGATCCCACTTCTGGGAATTTATTTGAAGAAACTTGAAACAATAACCTGAGATAATATACGCACCTCTATGTTCATTGTAGTGTTATCCAAGATTTGGAAGAAGCTAAGTTGTCCATCAGTAGATGAGTGGATAATAAAAGCAGTGGTACATCATAATGGAATACTACTCAACCATAAAAAGGAAATCTTACTCCTTGTGACAGCATTGATGGACTTGGAGAGCATTTTGCTAAATGAGATAAATGAGAAAAAGAAAGACAACTACCCCATATGATTTCACTTATATGTGGAATCTAATGAACAAAATTAAATGCCAAGCAAAATAGAGACAGACGGATAGACGGCAGACTGATAGCTGTCAAGGAAGGAGGGCTAATTGGAAGGGTGGAGGGACTGAGCAAAGAAGAAAGAAAGAAATCTCATGGACATGAACAACAATGTGGTGATTGCTGGGAGGGCAGGGGGCACGGGGGGATGGGGAGTGGTGCGGGAGGTATGGGGGGACAAGTAGTGATAAAGGAGACTTGATTTGGGGTGAGGAACATGCAATACAGTGTGCAGATGATGTGTCATAGAATTGTGCACCTGAAACCTGTATAATTTTGTTAACTAGTGTCACCCAATAAACTCAATAAAAAAGAAAAAAAGGAACAGATGAGGACAGAAGAAATGAAATAATGGTAATAGATGGAAGATACAGACCCAGAAACATCAAACTGTTGTTTATAATTCAAAGCCTCCAGAAGCTGCTACCAGGATTGCCCTTCACGTTGCATAAATAATATAGAGTGTGTTGCAAACCTTTGGAAAGAAAATAAGAGCGTAGATCAATAATTACAGAAGAAGAACTCCCGTTGCAGGCCATTGCAGGTAGGAGCCACCAGTTCACCAACCATTCTGCAGGAGCGGATCCCAGGTGTCCTCTAAATTAAAACGCTCAGGATTATCATTGCCAGTAATGAAGGCAATAATCACACTCCTCCGGTAATCAAAAATAGTATCATAGGTAATTTAACGTAACAAAAACAATGAGAAAATATAATCCTGTTGGGAAAGAAAATCATTTTTGTCCAAACTTCACTGCATACCAGGCATTTGCAAAAACGTTTTAAACTGTGTAGACAGCCCTTTAAAACGTTCCTGGGGAGCAGACGTTGAGATCAGAGTGCTGTTTAGAAAACCAACAATTTAGAACTGTGCAACTTGCTGAGAACCTCCAGTGCAGCAGAGTCCTCAGCCGCTCTGGTGAAAATTGAGACCTGAGGACAAGAGTGTGTGCGCTGTGCACGTGGTTCCTGCAAAGCCAGAAATGATCGCAGATGCGACCCTGTTCTGCCCTTCACCCAGAGAAGCTGTCCACAGAGTGCGGAGTTTTCTCCTCTCTGGGTCCAGCAGAACTCGGTCCTGAGTTCACTTTCACAGAACACAACGGAGCCTTGTTCAGCGAGTCACAATGGGGAACTCGGTGGGAAACCTCAACACCCTACTGGGGTTTCCCTTTGAAATTGTTCTGGGGTCTGAGACTGAAAACAGGCATGAGTGAGATGTCTGGGAGAAGGGGGCTGCCACATAAAAGGCATTCAGAGATCTACGCTTATCTTCTCTGGCCTCCATCCCCACCCTTGATGTCATCAGAAGCTTCCCCGGAGGAGAGCATCTGAGCGGCACTTGGAGCCACTATCTTCCCCCTCGTTGTCTCTCCAGCCCTGCCCTGGATCCCTCTGGACTCAGCCCGAGGACATTCAATTAATAAATACAGACGGAATTACCCCTTCCTTAAAGCACATTTCTGCACATTTCAGATTCATGTTCATATAGAATTTACTTGAGCTATCATCCACTTCTTTATACGTAGAATATTCTGCATCTGCTCATGCAGACCTTAGAGACAGCAGTTGAATGGGAAAGGATAAGGTATCATTTTTTTTTATAACCACTCCCAACCCCCAGCCACACTTCACACAAACCTCTCGTTCAGAGGACAGCATTCATTCAGCATCCTTTCATGAGACCGCCTTTGTTGGAGATGCTGTGTTATGCACTGCCAACTTTACCTGGAGGGAAGCCAGCATTTCATCAAGTAAGGTCCTGACGTGTTGTAGGGTTAAATGTGCCTATTAACTTATACGGATATACCTAGATAAGTGTGTAACACATTTTTGGTGAGTGAGCAGATTGGGGAAAAAGAGGTAGAATACTAATTATGAAAAAGAATGGAAGCTTTTAGCTAGGGCTTGAAGAGTTTTGTATATTTGTTTTAAGAAACTTGCAAAGTACATATTAGATCCTAGAGACTAAAGCTGGAAATCTAAATAATAACTTAATGATAATCTAAATGACTTCATCCCAATTAGAAACTAAATGAAACCAAACAAAACTGGAAGAAGGGCATTGAACTTGATACTCTTAAAAGCATCAAAGTTATCCTCACCAAAAGCCAGAGCATTCTCGGTCCTTGCACTGACAGTAATATTCAGCGTTGCTTTTATGTGGCGTCACCCATGAGCAGGGAGGGGTGTGGCATTAGGTCTTCTCAGTCTTAGGTCTTGGGGGGCTCCTGAGGTCTTATCCCAGGACCTGGGGCAGAGATCCAATTTTTATTCGTTATTCCAATTAGTTAACTAATTTATTGGGGAAAAATATCTGCTCCATCAGAATATAAATCCTTCCTTGCTCCATGTGTTGAGCAACTATTACTAACCTGTTCACTGAGTTTGCGATGAGGAGAACAAGAGTTTGTACCTTCAAGGAAAGGCTGGACAGACCCAGAAGAACCAGGGTCTCTTGCAGATAGAGCAGAAGTCCTGAAACAACACTTCCCAGCTGGAAGGGTTTATCGGGTCTACAGAGACCCGGCCAGCTGTCAGCCAGCTGGTCACCCAGGAGGAAGCCCAGGGAATAGAGAAGTGAGAACATTCAGCAATGCAACTAAGTGCACAGCCACCCTGACCAAGGCCGGAAAACCACAAATGGAAAAAGAAAAAACTGCCCTGAGAAACATTTGAGAACTTGCAGTAAGTGCACAGTATCAGTACCAGCCCTTGATTTCCTTACTGCTGTACAAACAGACACATTTTTCTTTTTAACGGCAGGGACCCCCTCCCTTGCTAGTCCAAAGTTCTGAATCTTACAAAAGGTTCGACTGAGAAAGGCAAGACTTGTAGGTCCACTTCAGTTTGGTGTTCAGTTTGATGTAGGTTAGTTTGGTGATTGAGGTCAGCCCAGCTGAGGTTCCTCAGTTCCTCTAGACTTGTGTTTGTAGATGGGTGTTCTGATCCTGTGAGACCCACCATGTTGTGGAGTGGCTCTGAAATCAGTTTCCTCAGCTGAGGAAAGTGTAACCGATGGTGGCACTTCTCTCCCAGACCATTGTGAAGAGTACACTTGATTAGGGCCAAGAAAATCATTTCGGAAAGCCTTAAAGCACTAGTTCATTCATTGGTTAACTACTGCCTAAAAGAATATCTCAGAAATGTCAATGTCCACACCAAATTAACTTTCCCCCTCTCTTTTCTCACTTCTTCTTTTTCACAGAATCAAGTTACACATTTTGTGATTTAAGTAGGTCAAAAAACCTCTACCAAGTCACTGAGCTAAATAGGTTTGGTTTAAAATGCCTCAAGAACCTTTGTATCTAATTGGTTAAAAGCATGTAAACATGGAGAGTTTTAAATGATTTTCGTGTTAAATTATAAAAGAACATTGGAAGAGATCTCTCTACCTAATGATTAATTACTGTATTAGTTTGCTAGGGGTAGGGGGCTTTTAAATGACAGAAATTAATTTTCTCACAGATCTGGGAGTCCGAAAATCAAGGCGTTGGTAGTTTTCTTCTGAGTCCTCTCTCTTTGGCTAGTAGATGGCCTTCCTGTCCCTGTATTTTCACATGCTCTTGTGAATCTGTGTTCCAATCTTTTCTTATAAGGACATTAGTCACCTTATTGACCTCATTTTAACTTAATTACCTCTTTAAAGACCCTCTCTCCAAATATGGTCACATTCTCGGGTACTGGGTACTAGGACTTCAACATATGAATTTTGGGAGACATAGTTCTGACCAGATAAATGGTGTAGACTAGGTCGGGGTCCAGATGCTGCCAGGGCAGCTCTTGATGAACAACAAAGGTACTTCATACTGAAGGCTCAGCCAGATCTAAACATGCAAATTCTTCTCTGGTTCTTTCACTGATAGACTGCTTGCAAGTTAGTGCTATTTATCTATCTTCTAGTTAGATAAGTTCAACAATTGCTGGTTTATTTTTATGTCTCCAGGGTATCGTGTCAAATATTTAAATGAAATGAAAAATTGAAATAATCACTTGAATAAATGACACTGCTTATGAAAGACAGTAAATAGTTTTGTTGCGATTTATTTATCTCAGTCTCTCTCTCCTCTTCTTATTACTTTGAAATGGGAGGGTCCACAGGCTGTGGCAGCTTTTGATTATAAGTGGGCCATGGTAACAACAGAGGTGGATAATAAATGCTGAACCACGGGGCAGGAGAGATCGCAGGAAACTGATGGTGCGGAGCCTCTTTATGGAGGACGTGGATCTTAATATATTAATAAATTAATATATCAATAAATCCAGTTCTACCAGATTGTCTTACTGGTTGTACAGGACTTATCCATTGGGTTTTACATAGTACTTTTACAATAGTTCTACATAGTTCTAAGCAGTATTACTCTATATGTATGTACCACAATCTATTTAAAAATCCATTGCTTTTGGACATTAGATTTTTACTCAAAAGAGTACTGCAATGAACACTATTAGCATGAGTTTTAATTTTACATTTGAATTCTTACTTTCCTGTAGCCTGATTTTTTTTTTTTTTAGTACAAGCAAAGTTTTATACCTTCTGGGCCTATGACATTCATGTCTTGCTTCTGGTGCTTAGTCATGGGCATGATACTTGTCTACTGAGCTGGTGTGGCTTTTACACACATTCTTTAGGGGACACAAGCAGAAGGAAGGAGTAGCAAAATCAAAGGCTGATGCAACTCTGAAGCCTAGAGTTCAGTAAGCATTGAGAATCTTACAAAGAAAAACCTTTGAAGTTCTAGGTGGGATTTAATCTAGTTAGTATAATCTAGCATGACTTGCTACAGAAGTAAAACAAAGAATTAAGAGAATTATTTTACCCCTCCTGCTAAAATCTTGAATAATTTAGCTGAAGAATATGAAATTATAAAATTTCAGTGTTGATTTCAGCTTAATTCCTATTCTAAAACAATTGTTTCTTTTCTTTTTGAATGAATATTTCAAAGACAATCATGGGATAGGAGCGCATACTTGGTTTACAGAATAAAGACTAAATATAATATTTTTGTCATGTTTCCCTTTATTTGGGTTAATTCCTAACTATTTACAGGTTAAGTTCTGAAATTAATTTTTTACATAACAGTACTGAAAAATCAAAATTTGCTATATTAAAATGGAAGAATTTATTTTTTGTTAAACTGATTGAAATGGGAACTTTCCAACTAATAGTGAAGCTCTGCCCTCATATTTTGAAAGCGACCATAGGCAGTAAGTAAATGAATGTGCTGTGTTCTAATACAACTTTATAGACTTGGAATTTTGAATTTTATTTCATTTTTATGTGTCAGGAAATAAAATATTTTTCTTTTTCTTAAATGTAAAAACCATTCTCATCTGACAGGTCTTACAAGAAAAGGCGGTGGGCTAGATTTGTCTCATGGCCATAGTTTGTAGACCCCTGACCTAGCAGAACTGAGATATTTCGAATATTCCCCTGTCTCCTTTGGTTAAGTGTAGGAAAATGAAAGATGATTGGTTCACATAAGTAAGATGAGGTATACCAGAGAGGGAGTGAAGCTTTCCTACTGTAGTGATTTCTAGAGACTGGCTTTGGCCATATAGATTTACAATTGTGTTCCCATACCACTCCCAGTTGCACTGGGTGCTTATTGCATGGTGGCTTTCTTCAAGGGCCCACAACATGTTTTGAATGAAAAAACACCTGCTTACAATGTTAACCAGCCTCTAAGGCAGAAAGCATAGCTAATGAAATCTTTCCATCCAAGCAGACCTTTCCGGTAGTGAAACTGAAAAAGCGGTAGCATGTGCTGATGAGTCTTTTCACATTTATGCTCAAAGCCATGACACAGTGACCATACCTGGGACTCTTTTACTTAGAGTTGCTGCACAGCAGACACCAGCAGGCTTCCCAAGTCAGGAAGTTGTCTCATGGATGTTTCATAGAGTGAGGCCGTAACTACTGTTGATGTTGAATCCTGGTTGTTTAAATAGATTTTAAATCCAATTTTTAAGAGCTGTTTAGGGAGTAACAGAAATAATAACTTGTATTTTCTTAGGATGTTCACAATATCTGCGGCATCGTTACCATCAATGTCCTCATGACCACTCTTACAGCTTGAGTCAGTGCGCTGTCTGGAACTGGGTTGGCCAAAAAGTCTGTTTAGTTTCTCTCCATAAAATAAAAGACATATTTTTCATTTTTACCAATAACTTTATTGATTTGGATAGTTTGAGTATGTCAGCTCTCTCCCGCTGTTAACTTCTGGTGGGCAGAGGCCAAGGGTGCTGCCGAACAGCCTCCAATGCCTAAGACAGCCCCACAGCAAAGGATTATTTGATTATTTGGCCGAAATGTCAGCAGTAACCAAGAAACTTCGCAAAACACTTTTGACATGTTCAAAATGTTCAGTCGCTCAGAGCACCTTCACCATACACAGCACAAATCATCTTTTAAAATTTTGCATTTCAGTTTTGTATTTACCTTTCTTGAAATAATAAAGTAGAATATACCAAAAATGTTGCATATGTTCTTCCATCTTCAGTATTGAAATGGTTGCACAAAAATTCACCAATTTTGATCAGTTTTTAAAAAATGTATACTGATATGACAGTAGTCACAATACAATCTAACAAAATTGTTTCAAATAAAGTTGAAGACAACTAAGCACTACTAGAGGCATTGTATGGAAAAAAAACTAAGGAAACCTTTTGGCCAACCCAACACTTTAAGCCCTACTACAGCCTTAGGAGATCTACTCACCTTCGTTAACAGTTAAAGCAAAGGAGGCTTAGGGAGACCCTGGGCTGTAAACACAGGTGTGAATGACGCTAAGACTTTTAACCACTGCACTACACTGTCTGTTAATTTATCCTCCCAATTATTTTGTGAAGCCAGAAGTATTTTCATTTTAATGAACAAAGTGTCAGACATACTGAGTGACTTACCCATATTGGACCATATTAGCATCTTATGACCCCAAGACCAATGTTGACAATTCTGCATGATTAAAACAAGGTGATCAGGAAGGTTAGGGTTTTAAGGTTAGCAACAAGAAGACATATTAACTCTAATATTCATACCTCTAACTTTACTCATTTGCAAAAAGAAGAAAATCCACAAAATTCTTCAGAAGGTGGTTTTTATGTAACAGAAATGAACTAGCTGTCATGGGGTAAACTTCCCTATGGAGAGGTCCCTGTGGTGAGGAGCCATAGGCAGCCTGTGGTCAACAGTCAGAGAGTCGCTGAGACCCTCAGTCCAACAATCCAGAAAGAACTGAATCCTGTCAATAAACACATGATACTGGAGTAGGTCTTTCCCCGGTCAGGCCTTTGATATGACCAGCCATTATTGACATCTTGAATGTAGATTGTGAGACACCTTGAGTCAGAGAGCCCAGATAAATCACACTTGGATTTCTAATCCACATAAACTATGAAATAATAAACATTGTTTTAAGTCACTAAATTTTGGGGAAGGTGCTATATAGTAGGGGTTCCCAGCCCCCGGAACAGTGAACCGGTACCAGTCAGTGACCTGTTAAGAATTAGACCACCAGCAAGAGGTGAGCAGCGGGAGAGCAAACAAAACTTCCCTGGCATTGCCACCTGAACTCCGCCTCCTGCACCCACCCCTCTTCCACGGAAGAATTGTCTTTCATGAAGCGGGTCCCTGGTGCCAAAAAAGTTGGGGACTGCTTTGGATCACTAGTCTAGACTGCCTGTATTTAAATCCCACCCCTGATCAGCTATGTGGTGATGGGCAATTAACTTAAATTCTATGCCTCAGGTAACTCATCTGTAAAATATAGACAATAATAACACTGCGTAAGGCTATTGTAGAACTAAATGCTTATATAGTGTGTGTGTGTGTAGAGAGAGAGAGAGAGACAGACAGACAGACAGGCAGAGAGAAATTGCATAGTGCCTGGTGCCCAGGGAAGATACAGAAAAAATAAAAAAGATTTCTCATTAATACTGTAACAACCATCTTTATTTAAACTGAGATATAATAGACATATAACATGGTATTAGTTTTAGGTGTACAACATGATGGTTTGATATATGTACATATGTGTATATATTGCAAAATGATTACCACACTGAGTTCCATCTCCACACATAGATACAAATTCTTTTTTCTTGTGATGAGAACTCTTTCTTTTAATTAAAAAAAATTGAGATATAATTGAATTACAACATAAGTTTCAGATGACAACATCATGATTTGTTATTTATATATATAGTGAAATGATCACCACAATAAGTCTAGTTAATCTGTCACCGTAGTTACAATTTTTTCTTGTGATTAGGACTTTTAAGATCTACTCTCCTAGCAACTTTAAAATCTGCAATATAGTATTGTTAACAATAGTTGCATATTACACCCCCAGGACTTATCCTTTAATTGGAAGTTTGTACCTTTTGGTCACCTTCAGTCATTTCACCAGACCCCCATCCCTCACCTCTGACAACCACTAATCTTTTCTCCGTACCTATGAGTTAAATGTTTTTAGATACCACATATAACTGAGGCTATAGAGTATTTGTCTTTCTTCGTCCAACTTCTTTTACTTAGTATAATGCCCTAAAGGAGGTCCATCCATATTGTCACAAATGGCAAGCTTTCTTTCCTTTTTTATGGCTGAATAATATCCAGTGTATGTGTATGTGTGTGTGTACCTGACATTTTCTTTATCCATTCATCTGTTAATGGACATTTAGGTTGCTTCCATGCCTTGGCTACTGTAAATAATGCTGCAATACATGGGGGGTACAGATATTTTTCAAGATAGTGATTTCATTTGCTTCAGATAAATATCCACAAGTGAAAATGCTGGGTCATGTGGTAGTTTAACTTTTAATTTTTTGAGGAACTGCCATACTGTTTTTCATAGTGGTTGCACCAATTTACATTCCCAAGAGTGCACAAGGGTTCCCTTTTCTCCACAACCTCATCTACACTTGTTATCTCTTGTCTTTTTGATAATAGCCATGCTTACAGGTGTGAGGTGATATTTCATTGCGATTTTGATCCGCATTTTCTTGATTAGTGATGTTGAGAATCTTTTCATGTACCACTTGGATATTTTTCTTTGGAAAAATGTCTATTCAGATCCTCTGCCCAGTTTTTAATAAATTTTTTTCCCATTGGGTTGTATGAATTCTTTATAGACTTTGGATTTTAATTATTTATCAGCTATGTGATTTGGAAATATTTTCTCCCATCCGGTAGTTTGCCTTTTCCTTTTGTGGATGCTTTTCTTTGCCGTGCAGAAGCTTTTCAGTTTGTTGTAGTCCCACTTGTTTATTTTTGCTTTTGGCGTAAAAATCTAAAACATCATTGCCAAGACCAAGGTCAAAGAGCTAGTCTTCTATGTTTTCTTCTAGGAGTTTTATGACCTCAGGACTTACATTTAGGTCTTTAATCCATTTTGAGTTGATTTTTTATATGGTGTAAGATAGTGGTCCAGTTTTACCACCAGCATTTATTGAAGAGATGGTCCTTTCCTGTTATGTATTGTTGGCTTCTTTGCCATAAATGAATTGACCATATATGTGTGGTTTTATTTCTGAGCTCTTACTCTGTTCCATCTATCTATGTGTCTGTTTTTGTGCCAGTACTGTGTTTTGATTACTATAGCTTTGTAACAGTTTGAAATCAGGAAGAGTGGTACCTTCAACTTTTTTTTTCTTCTCAAGATTGCATTGCCTATTTGGGGGTCTTTTGTAGTTCCATACAGGTTTTAGAATTATTTGTGCTATTTCTCTGAAGAAGGCCATTGGAATTGTGATAGTGATTGCATTTAATCAGTATATTGCTTTGCATAGCATGGACACTTTAACAATGTTAATTCTTCAAATCTATGAGCATGAAATATCTTTCCATTTATTTGTGTTTTCATTTATTTTTTAATCAATGTCTTCTAGTTTTCAGTATATACATCTTTCACCTCTGGTTAAATTTAGTCCCAGGTATTCTTTTTTAATCCTCACCCAGAAATATATTTATTGATTTTACAGAGAGTGGGGGAGAGAGAGAGAGAGAGAGAGAGAGACATTAATATAATCAATGTGAGAAACCCTGATCGGTTTCCTTCCATATGCACCTTGATTGAAGAACAAACCCGCAACCTAGGCATGTGCCCTGACCAGGAATCAAACCCACAAACTTTTGGTGTGTGGGATGATGCTCCAGCCAACTGAGCCTCCCTTCCAGGGTCCCAGGTATTTTGTTCTTTTTGATGACATTGTAAATGGTATTGTTTTCTTGATTTTTCTTTCTGATAGTTTATTAGTGTATAGGAAATGCAAATGATTTTTGTGTACTGATTTGTCATCGTAAAACTTTACTGAATTGGTTTATTAGTTCTAACAGTTTTTTTGGTGGAGTCTTTAGGATTTTCTATATATAATAAATATTATGACACCTGCAAATAGAGATAGTTTCACTTCTTCCTTTCTGATTTGAATGTCTTTTATGTCTTGCCAGATTGCTCTAGCTAGGACTTCCAGTACTATGTTGAATAAAAATGGTAAGAGTGGGCATGCTTGTCTTGTTCCTGATCATAGAGGAAAAGATTTTGGCTTTTCATTGTTGAGCATGATGTTAGCTGTGGGTTTGTCATATACTGCCCTTATCATGTTGAGACACATTCTTTCTATATCCAGTTTGTTTTTTATCATGAAAACATTTTTTGATCCCTCATTTTCCCTTAACAATTACAATAACCAAAAAAAAGCTAGACTTTACCACATGCCTGATGTACAGAGCACTTACAAACATTAACTCATATAATTCTCATGATCACCCTGTGAAATAGGTGTTATTAGTATCTCTGTTTTTCATATGAAGAAACCAAGGAACAAGTGAGGGAGGCTTTGTTTCTAGACTCATCTCTATCCTGATAGATCTAAGGCATAGAGGGTCCCCAGTTTTTTATGTCTCTTTTGGGTAGAAGAACACAGTAATTCTGGAGACAGAGTACTTAGGTTTCAATTCCAGCTACCTTACTTACTAGGTCTTTGAACTTGGACAAATTACTTAGTCTTCTCGTAATTCAGTTTCTTGATCTGCAAAAATGAACAAAACACCATCTATTTCATGGTGTCCTTATGTATGTTAAGTGAGTTAATATAGACAAAGCATATAGAGCAGTCTCTGCCTGTTGTGTGCACTGCATTATCTTGTTTTACAGTTGGAGTCGGTCCCATGGAGCTGTTTCCCAACTCCAATGATAACTTGTGCTGATTCATCCATTTTCTCAGGTCCGCCTCCTGTAATGATCAAAGGCTGGGCGGGCAAGTGGCTTAGTGAGAAAGTGATGCAGGTAAGGCCACACCGAAAATTAGAGTTGCATAATTATGTAATAAGTACTATATAGTGATGTGCACAATGTATATTTATATACATACTTTTGCATTTTTATTGAGATGAAATATACATGAAATTCAGCGTTTTAAAACGTAGCTCAGCGGCACTAAGTTCATTCACATTGTCGTGCAATCAACAGCACTATCCACCTTCAGATGGTTTAGGGCTTTTACATCACCCCCAACATAAATGCTGTACTCATTAAACAATTCCCCGCTCCTCCCTTCCCCCACCCCTGGTAACCACTACTCTACTTTCTGTCTCTATAAATTTTACTAAAAATTGTCCTATAAATTCTAGGTGCCTGACAGAAATGGGATCATACATTTAGATATACAGACCGAGCACCAAGAACTATGTACATTAGCTAGAAGTTATCCACATGCTCTACTTTTCTCATTTCTTCTTTTTCTTCCTCTTCTTCCTTTACAAAATACACTACCTTTCTTTGTTTTTTTCACGTGAAAATAAGGCCGCTAAATCTAGGGTGGAAGAAGAGATACATAGACTTTAGGGCAGGGAAATAATGGCAAAGGAGAAGGGTGAGCCTCATAAGAGAGGAAAAGAGGACCATTAAGATATAAAAATCGTCCCTGTAAGAAAAAGGGTAGCAAGGTGAAAACGGTAGAAATCCCTTTACCCTTGGTGAGCCCCTCCATTTTCTCATGTTTTATTTTTTATTTTTTAAAAGATTTATTTATAGAGAGGACGGGAGGGAGAAAGAGAGGGAGAGAAACATCAATGTGTGGTTGCCTTTCATGCACCACCTACTGGGGACCTGACCACAACCCAGGCATGTACCCTGACTGGGAATCGAACCAGTGACCCTTTGGTTTGCAGGCCAGCACTCAATCTGCTGAGCTTTGTTAGCCACGTTTCATTTTTTATCCATGTTTTTCTGGGCTCTTTCCATCTCGGTGGAAGTAAGTAAAGCCATTCTTGGTGGCTGTTTTTAGGTCTTTACTGTTGAAAGGCACAGTCTTATGGATAGGGACTTGATGGCTACTCTGTGTATTTAACTTGTTTCAGTTGGGATGCCTTCAGCTGCAAGAAACAAAAATTCTGACCCAATTGGCTTTGATAATAAAGAGGATTCATTTCTGATGTAGAGTTCATCAGCAGTGTGGTTTCAGGGAGAAACAGACCCAGGGATTTGTTGCTATGGTTTATTCTTGGTGATAAATAAGAAGTATATGTGTTAAATAAGAAGTATAAATAGTTTCTTATTTATCACATAGTAAGTCTTACCTTCTGCTGATCGGAGTAACTTAGGCTGTGGGTCTACTACTGATCCAGTCATTGTGACGTGGCAGACAGAACTATACTGATTGGCATTGGCTACATAGGGCCCACCCTTAGAATAGACATAGCAGGGAGATTCAGGGTCTTTTAGGAATGACTGATAGGTTGGCAACCACAAGTAATATCCTCTATGATAGCACTTGGGTTATTAACACAAAAACAGGCATATTGTACTTCATATGGCACTTTAGGGAATGTTGTCTGGGCTTAAATTAAAACACTCCAAGAACAACTTGCCCCTGTCATCGATTCACCCGGGGTATTTTAATGCAAGTGCTGACTTGAGAGCCTTCGCCCACTGCCTATGATATGTCTCTGCTTCAGTGACTGAGTGTTGGATCCCAAATTGCAGTTGCGACCCCAGCCTTTGATAACAAGTCTGCTCGTAGAGTTGGACCCTGCGCCACATGCTTCAGAGGGTGCCATACAGCACCAACACTGTTACACTGAACGGCACACAGTGTATGGGCCTCTGTCGGTACTCTTGGCCTGGCCCCCGCAGATGGTAGGTTTCACTGAAACTCTCTCTGTCTCTGCTCGTGTGTAAGGGATGATCAAGTTGCCAAACTGGCTGACCAGTTGAGGTAGTTAGTTATGTGGAGGTACATGTTTAACTATGAAAGCATCACACACAAAGCTTAATCGCTACAGCATATAGTTGCAGCTATAAATATTCTCTGGAAGCCTACAGACTGCTTTACAGGCTTTGTTTCTTCTAAGTGCCAAACATTTAGTTTTGATTACATGTTTTTTCAATTTGAAAATGGCTCCCTTATTCAACTGAAGTAGGTCCCTTTCCTCTAGGATTAGTGAGAGAGAAGCAAGTTTTAAAATTTATCACATTGCAGGATTCCATAATTCAAAAACTAAACAAAAAAATTAAAATTTCAAATAAAAATTTAATGTAAATTTTATAATCATTTGAAAAGCAGTAAATAGTAAAATTTGATCTTTAAAACCCTCCTTTCATTTATGAACAATAAAAATCTGGCAGAGCAAGATTAGAAAGTGAGCTCATAATTGACACTTTAATATTGATCACATGATGATACAAATCTCACTAATTCTTTTTCCCTGTTTTCATCAATAGAATAGGAAAAGCGAATTCACCTTTACTAGTCCTGTTGGATACGAATTTTTCTGATATGTTGAAAATGTTCACGTAAAGACTTCCTGATGAAAGGAAGGGTGTCCGGGGCACATGTAAGTGTGTCATAATGTTGGGTGAGTGTTGTTTTTCTCATGGGCAGAAAGGGGAAATCAATAGATAAGTGAAGAGGAGTAGAGGGATGAGTTCCGAAGTGAGCTCTTAGGAACACTGAGTGCCTTTTTGCTAAGGGCAAAAGGCACAAATGTCAAGAAAAAGATGAAGAACAGATTCAAGAATTTTATGTGCTGATTTTGAAACTGATTATGTGATTGTGGGTCAATTTCTCTAAACCCAAAAGTTAGATGACAATACAAATACTTACCATGTATTGAATGAACTTGTGAGAAGAATTTTTTTGTCATCTTTCCAGGAAAGTACCAAGGATAATGACAACATGACTATTCTAGCTGAAGATATAAAAGGCTGTGGTTAATAAAGGATTTTTACATTTTAGCAGAGGTTTTCTGCTCAATGTTTCCACTCTAAGTGGTCTACAAACTGTCACAGGACAGCATGAAGGGTCTGCATGTAAGTAGTACAGGAAGTCACAGGAGCTCGCAGGACAGAGGGGCTGATACCGTGGAGAACTGGAAGAAAGAACTGGAAGCTCTCCTGCAGCAGTGATGTCTGAATAAAGACCTGAAGGCGGAGCTGGTTTTCGTCAGGTGAAGTGCCGTGATTTGGCGGAATATTCCAACTGAGGGAACAGACCGTGAAAAAGCAAGGAAGAGCTGAGGGCAGTAGCATCAGGTCTGCGTGGCAGCGTGAGAGGAGCAGAGGGTCAACAGTGTGGCTGGGAGACAAGCAGGAGTCGTATTCCTCCAGATTTTGTTTGGTTCCACCTCTGAGTAGCCTGAGATAGATACTAACATTTGGGAAGGTGAGGGAACTGTATATCAACATTTTTCTGTATTAGTTTTTCAACCCTTTTGTGACAAATTATTAAAAAATGAAAAGTCAAAGAATGAAAGCAAATATCACAGATTGTGTACTAAGTTTATATCAATAAACCAAAATCGAAGTGAATGGATATTTTCCAGGGAATTATAAATTATTTAAAAAATCTTAAGAAGGCATTAAAAACTCAAATAAAAAGACGATTTTTAAAAATGCTAGAGAGCTCCCGGTCAGGATGGGGGAGAGTTAGGTAAATGTTATTCTTGCTCCCTCCCAGGACCACATCAAAATTACATCTAAACTACACAACAGCCATCATTGAGCACTGCCTCAAGAGAAGCTGACCAGAAGTCCTATAACTAAGAATATACGGAAGAATCCATGTCGAGACTGGCAGGAGGAGTAGAGACGAGGACCCACATCCATGTGCGGTAGTTAAGAAAAGGGAGGGATATCTTGGCACCTCAGGGAGGTTCCCCCTGAGAAGCCGAAAGTCCCAGCCCTGTACCAGGCCCCTCAGCCCAGGATTCCAGGGCCACGAAGAGAAGTCTCCATTAACTTCTGGCTGTGATAACCAACAGAGATTGTGACTGACACAGAGGGCTTCTGGAGTCCCAGGCATTCCTGTTAATGGGCTTGCACATGGATTTACTGCTAACAGGCTCCAGAAAAAGAGCTAGACAAGTGGAAACAAGCAATGTAGCAGATGAGAAGATTACAACACTGCTTATAAGGATGCTCAGTGAACTTGGGGGAAGAGTAGATGAACTCAGTGAGAACTTTAACACTGAAACAGGAAACATAAGAATGGGGATAGAAAACATAAAAAATAACCAGTCAGAAATGAAGAATATAATCAATGAAATGAAGAATGCATTATGGGAATCATCAGTAGATTAAGTGAAACAGAGGATCAAATGAGTGATTTGGGAGACAAAGTAGCTAAAAACACCCAATCAGAACAGCAAAAAGAAAAAAGAATCCCCCCAAATTAGGATAGTATAAGGGGCCTCAGCTCTGAGACAACATCAAGCATTCCAACATTTGCATCATAGGGATACCAGAAGAGAGAGCAAGAAATTGAAAACCCATTGAAGAAATAATAACTGAAAACTTGCCTAACTTGGTGAAGGTAAGAGGTATACAGGTCCACGAAGAGTAGAGTCTCAAACAGGATGGATCCAAAGAGGTTCAAACCAGGACACATTGTAACAAAAATGAGGAAGGTTAAAGACAAAGGGAGAATATTAAAAACAGTAATAGCAGTTACTTACCTATAAGTGAGCTCCCATAAGACTATCAGCTGACTTCTCTACAGAACTTGTCAGACCAGAAGGGACTGGCATGACATAGTCAAAGTGATGAAAAGCATGGACCTAAAACCAAGATCACTCTACCCACTAAAGCTATCATTTAGAATGAAAGGACAGATAAAGAGCTTCCCAGAGGAGGAAAAACTAAAGAAGTTTATCACTACTAAACCAGTATTACAAGATGTGTTCAAGTATAAATAATAAAATGGCTGAGTGAATAAGAAAACAAGACCCATACATATACTGCTTATGAGAAAACCACTTCAGATCATAAGAGGCACACAGACAAAGTAAAATGATGGATAAAGATATTTCATGCAAATGGAAATGAAACAAAAAGCTGGGGTAGCAACACTTACATGAGACAAAACAAACTTAAAACAAAGGCTATAATCAAAGACCAAGAAGGACCTATCAATTCCACGAACTGAATATTTATCCAAAGAAACCCAAAACACTAATTTGAAAAGACATGTGCATCCCTATGTTCATTGTAGCATTATTTACAAGTCAAGATAGAGAAGCACCCTAAGTGTCGATCAATACACAAATGGATAAAGATGATGTTGTACATGTATACACTGGAATATTACTCAGACATTAGAAAGAATGAAATCTTGCGCTGACTGGCGTGGTTCACTTAGCTGAGCGTTGCCCTGAAAAGTGAAAGGTCACCGGTTTAATTCCCAGTCAGGGCACATGCCCGGGTTGTGGGGCAGGCCTCTGGCTGGGGCGCCCGTGGGAGGCAACCGACTGATGTTTCTTTCCCTCTCTTTCTCCCTCCATTCCTCTATCTTTAAAAATAAATAAAATCTTAAAAAAATTATTAACAGAAATAAGCAAAAATAATGAAATCTTGCCTTATGTGACCACATTGACGGACCTGAGGGTATTATGCTAAGTGAAGCAAGTCAGAGAAAAGACAAATATCGTATGATTTCACTTACATTTGGTGTCTAAAAAACAAACTCATAGATACAGAGAACATTTTGATTGATTGCCAGCTGGAAAGGGAATTGGGTGAAAAAGAGGACGAGATTAGGATGTGCAAATTGCCAGTTACGAAACAGTCTTGCGGATGTACAGTACAGCGAGAATACAGTAAATAGTATTGTGATAACTATGTGTGGTGCGTCAGATGGGTACTAGACTTACCTTGGTGATTACTTCATAATATATAAAGGTCAAATCACTATGTTGTATACCTGAAACTAATATATTGTATTTCAACTGTAACTGAAAAATTTAAAAAATATTTAAAAAATAAATTAAAAATGCTTTAATCAAAATGGCTTGCTTAAAAAGGTATCAGGCCTAATTTTTCTGGAGTTCCACCATGGGTACAATGAACAGATACCACTAAAGTTATTTAGGATACAGAAAAAAAATGGAAGACTCTCCAGAGCATTCTGCAAGAATAGTTTAACTCTGAAACCAATACCAGGCAAGGTGCACAAAAAATAGACTTAAAAAACAAAACAAATTAGACTAATTAATTAATTGAAATACAGTATTGAACAAAAATGGTACATTATGATAAAGTACGATTTAACGATAAAATTCAGATGTTTGAATAATTTGAAATTTTAAAAGTAATTCAGTACTTTATTAAATAACAAAAATTCTAGGAAAGAATATCTTTAATTTTAATGTGAACTATGTTAACATTTAATAGAAATGCTCTAAACTTTCATTGCAAAATAATAAAAAGCAAAGAACAAGTGCCTTTATCACAATAACATTCCTGGCAGTCATAACAAATGCAATAGGAAAATAAGAATTAAGAGGCATACATATTGTCAAAAAGAAAAACTCTTATGTGGATGTCACTGCCTATTGAGAAATCAAAGTGAATCAACTGAAAAACTATTAGAAGAACTATTAAAAAGAGTTCAGTAAGGTGATTGGCTATAAGAAATTAAAAGCATTGTTACATACAAACAATACATATGTTAGAAAATACAATAACAAAAGGATCCCATTAAAAATAAAACAAAATATGTGAAATACCAATCAGTAAGTTTGGAAAAAAATATGCAAGATTTATTCAGTGGTCTCTTCATGCATTCCTGAAACTTCAGATATACGGAATACTATGTATGTACATACATATGTCTGTTTTCTGTTGATATCTTCCACCCACAAACTTAATGCCTTTTGCATCATAACTAAGCACTTACCATGTACAGCACCCATACTAATGGGCGGGGGTGCAGTGCTGACGCTGGACAATTTACATCTCAGGTAGGATGAAGGGTGATGGCCTGAGGTTTAATAATGGCAACTAAAACTTATGAATTGCTTATTTCTGGAATTTTCCATTTAATATTTTCAAACCGCTGAAGCCATGCATAAAGGAGGGCCACTGTACAACTTAAATGATGCTTGACTGAAAGATGGAGGGACGTTATCAAGTCTTTGGATAGGAAGAGTCAAAGCTGTGATAATATCAGTCTTCTTAAACTAAAAATTTTAAATCCAAAAGGATTTTAAAAATAGAACTTGATAAATTCAAGTTCATTTAAAAAAGTAAAATTGTTCAGGGAGAGCCAAGAAAAGTTGAGACTAATGACAGGGGAATTCACAGCCATCCACACACGTAATAAAAACCATGAGACACAGGAACAGACAAGTGATCAATGGAACACAAAGAATTCCGGAAACAATTACACACACCCACACAGGTTCAATTTTAAATTAGTGGAGAAAGGTTAGTTTGCTTGATAGAAAGTGATGTAGAGATTAGCGATTTATTTGACAAAAATTGAAGACTAACATATGCATTTGGGTAATAAATACATGGAAAAAATGCTCATGCCTCATTAGTAATCAGAACATGCAAATTAAAATAACTATTGCTAATGAGATTGGTAAAAATAAGTGAAAATATACAATGTTTTTGAAAACTTGGGAAAAACTGGCCCCTTTCATGAGTTGGTGAGAATGTTTTTGGAGGGCAACTTGACATGATATACCAAATAAAAAAATAAGCATGACCCTTGACAAAAATTTCTGTTCTAGGAGCCTATTCTACTTAGAAATATACATGGCAGTACTATCTGCAACTGCAAAATCTGGGAACAATGTAAATGTTTATAGCTGGGTAATGGTTAAAACATTCTCATACA
>PVJD01014509.1:0-28828 GCA_004026545.1 Mormoops blainvillei
CGTTTAGGCGTTTTACGAAGTAAAGAAAAGAGCCTCCCACTTGTGGCTGTTCAGAGCCCGAGGGACCAGGAGCGTGCGGCGAAGCTCCAGTGGAGAGCCAGTCACATCGCACTGCGCAGCGTCTAAACATGGCGTTTCTCGGAACAGAGCGAATGTTAAGTCTTCAAAGTCATACACTTTTTATTTCAAAAATCAGGAAATCAAATTAGTTGACTTCACCATGTGGTTCTGAGAAACAATATAGAAAGTCACCCCTGGGAACTGCTTCCCATTTCTCAGTCTGGTGTTTCCGTGATGAGCCCCAGACGGGTGATCGGGTGATCGGAACGAGCCCAGACGGGATCCAATTACACCCAAGGCTTCAGCACCCCCCGCTCCGGGGGCTCAGCTCCTGGTGAGGGGGGCTGTCAGTGAGGATGCGCCAGGTGGTGAGAAGCGGAGATCAGAGGACTCCGCCCATTCTGCTGGGATCTGTGTGATTTCAGCCCTGCCTGCTCATCCGGGAAGCGCCGACCCCACCCCCCGATGCCCGCTGCGCTCCCTGCCCCCAGGTTGGGACACATACCCAGCCCATACCCCCACGGCAAGGGGCACCGGCACCACCCCATCCCCAGCCCCTTTTACAACCTCCTGCTCCATGCCACCCTCACACGGAGCTCGCCGCTGTACCCAGTTCCTTGCTCAGCAAGCCGTTGCGTGCCCAGCCCCTTGACCCAGGCGACGGGTACGACTCGCCACTCACAGTTCTGGCCCGAAAGTCCCAAGTCGAAGCGTCGGCAGGGCCGTGCTCCCTCTGAAGGCTCCACAGGAGGGCGCAGCCTGCCACGTCCAGACACCCCATCGCTCCAGCCTCTGCCGTGCCTTTCCGTGGCTTGTCCTCCGTGTCCCTCCCCTTCTTACAGGGACACTGGGCATTGGGTTAGACCCACCTCCTTCAGTGTCGCCTCATCTTAACCATTTACCTCTGCAAGACCCTGTTTCCAAATCAGGTCACATTCTGAGGCTCAGGGTGGACCTCAACTTTCGGGGACAGTATTCGATGCACTATATTCTCTTGCTTAAACTTGCAAATTTCAATATTTTGTTTTCCTGAGGAACTGGTGAGGTTTTTATTAAATCCACAGAAGCAAAAAATTCATATTGTGAGGGCCTGGGACGGGGGGCCACCAGGGAGCGAGAGTCGGGTCCCTGAGGGGCAGGGAGGAAGTGGCGGGACAGAGAGCAGGGCCCAGCCAACCTGGCCGTGGAGCCCAAGACGCCGGCTTTGCACCCAAGTCCGCTGCTGTCCCCGCCGCAGTCCGAGCAGCCCTGGACGCCGATGTGTCGGTTTGCTGCCCGCGCCGGCCTGGGTCCCGGCCCTCTGGGGCCTGTCGTCGGGCCCGCGGGCACCTGCGCGCTCCGGGTCGGCCCGTTGGGGTGGCTCCGCTTTCTCTTGCTGCAAGGCCAGGCCGCGTGGTCAGAAAAGCATGCCGCGGTCACAGGCCTGGGCTCAGGGACGGCCCGGGTCTGGCCCTGCTGGTCTTTTCAGGACCCACCGTCACCTTTGGCGCAGTCTTGGCTCAACCTCCCGCCCCCTCAGTCACGCCCCTTCCTGCAGGGGCAGCCCCAGTGCCCACAGCACAGGGGGCGGGGCAACAGGCCGGGGCGCTGTCCGGCCCCGGGTGGGCGACCAGGAAGCCCTCTCCTTAGAGCGCCGTGCAGGCTTGGGCGGCCACCAGCTCCGTCAGTCCCAGAGCACGCCCCTCGCCCCAAGGGAGAACCGGACCCCTGAGCTGTCACCCCCACACCAGCTCTGCAGCCCCCAGCAGCCACCTGCCTGCTGTCTGCACGTCATAAATGGAGCCCCGCACGATGTGGCCACTGGCGTCCGGCTTGTTTCACTCAGAGCGGCTGCCTCCTGCCCTAACGTGTGAGCCCCGCCTCCCAGATTGGGGTGTGGCGCTCCCCGTCTCTAAACCCCATCCCTGAAATGCACACCGTAGCCCGCCCGACCACCAGGCCACTCATGGGGAAGGCGACCGTGATAGAAAGCCACTGGCCCCACACAGTCATCACTGTCCCTTTCCAGAGCTCGAGTCCCTTAGGAATTGCCTCCAGCGGCTGCGGAAGAGCCTCGGCGGCTTCATCATAGCCACCACTGAGTGGTTCTCAGGGGTCAGAAAACCCAGGCGACGCCGCAGCTCCCCGGCACCAGCAGGTGCCTGGGTCTTCCCAGCTGCCACCTGACATCCGCAGCATGGGGTCACCTCAGGGTCCCACGATGCCCATTCTGCCCCGGCAGGTCAAGTAGAGGCAGGGCGGGGGCAGTCGGGGCCCCTACCTCACAGGGAGCTCACCGGAGCCCCTCGGGCAGCGCCCCCTGTGTCTCATTAGCAAGTGTGGAGTCTCTGGGGTCCCTCGCAGCAGGGGGGGCAGGCCAAGAAAAGTGCTTTTAGGGCCGGAGCCGTTGCCCCTGCCCACAAAGGACAGTCTGGGCATCTGTTCTGAGGAGGAGGAGAACGGAATGCGTGTCATGCGCAGAGTCTAGCACAGAGCTGACCACTGGGCCCCTTGTCATACAGCTGGGGGAGCTGAGGCCCAGAGACGGGGAGGGGCTCACCAGTCGGGGAGGTCAGTGGGGAGGCCTACTTATCGCCACCAGGATGGGAAGCTTCAGAGGGTGACAGTGACGCAGAGGGGTCATCCAGCCACCTCCACCCCAGACGGCTAGCTTCACGGGGCAGTGGCTGGTCTCCCCTCTTTGAGCTGATGGTCACAAGCAGTGGGGGTGGCAGGTGGGAGGTACTGAGGGGAAGCTGGGAAGCAGAGGGGTCTGGAGTTTGCAGGGGCAGGAGGACAGAGCCCCAGGGCCCTGCGTGGCACCGCGTGAATGACTGGGGGAGGACAAGAAGCGTCACGCGCTTGCCAGCTTGACCCCTGCCATTCCCACCGGCGCGGCCCTCGGGCTGCGATGACCACAACTCGCCAGGGCCTCTCTGGGCTCTGTGTCCTGTCAGGAAGCTCAGAGTAGGACGACAGAGGGATGATCAAGGTGTCCAGGACATGTGCAAGCCACGGTTTCTGTCTAGCTGCCTGCTGCCCCTCACTGCCGCTTTGCATCTGGTGGGCGGTGGGTGGTGTCAGTGGGATGGGGTGGGGGTGGGGGGTGCAGGGCCTCTTCCAGTGCCGGGGTAGGGGTGGGCTTGGCACACGAACGGCCTCCCCAGGGCTCACACAGCAGCCGGGGAGGCCACGTGCCCCCCAGGCGAGCCTCCGGGGCTGCATCTCCTGGCCCAGGCCAAGTTCAGGCTGCATCTCTCCACTGAGACCAAGTTCAGGCTGCAGCGGACACACCAGCCGAGTGTGCCGGAGACCAACCCTTGCTCCTGGAGCGCTGGCCCTCCCCTCCTGGGCTGGACCCGCTCCAGGATCAGAATTAATTCCTGTTCTACTTCACGACAGTTGTGCAGCCTCCCAGGCGCATCCTGTCTCCGATCGCGCAGAGCACGCTCTGCCTGGTCACGCGATGGCCCAGAGCCCCCACCCTGGGGCTGTTCTCCCAGCTGGAGTCTCGGGTGTCTGGGCGACACTTCCGCAGCTCTGCTGGTACGGTGGCTCTCCCCAGAGCCCATGCTGGGGTGCAGGGCAGAAGGGGCCCCTGCAGACCCTCAGCAGCCCATGGCTCGGGCACCAGGGGACTACGGGCAGCTTGACACCAGGCGTGAACTGAGCTCTGCCCGCGATGGGCTGGGCAGCCTCCAGCAAGTCGCCCGACCTCGTCTGAGGAAGGAAGCCGGGCACCGGCCCCTCGCAGGGCCGCTGTGAGGCAGAATGAAACCCTGGTGGAGAAGATGCTTTTCCATCGAGGTGCTGCGCTGCTGGTGTGGCGCCTGCAGCGCACAGGCCTGCCACCATTGTCTCCCTCGGCCACCCCAGGCCGCATGCACGGCAGGAATGAGCAGGCCCACTCTGCAGATGGAGAAATGGAGGCCCAGGGCGGTCTCGGGCAGGACAGGGAGGGGCCTGGGTCGCAGAGAAGTGGCACGTGCGCCCCCTATCTGCCCCCCTTTTCCTTCTCCACCCCAGCCCCTCCCCAGAGTCTGCAGTGACCGTGTAGTCCCCCACTGTCCCCCTCACACAGACAGTCCCTGTGCCTCCCCACCGGGAACGCCACCCCCGCCCCAGGCCCCATCAGAACTGAGCTCCCGAGTTCTGTTCCTCGAGGACCCCCCGGCTCCCCCGGCCTGCCAGACGGAGAGGAGCTTCCCGATGAGGCCCAGGGCTCAGAGAGCTCGCCCTCGGTGGCAGCGATGGCGGCATTTGAAAGGGTGCCCTGGGGTCGCGTGCCCTGCCTGGCCAGTGCTGCCACCACCTGCCACACTGTCCCCACCAAGGAACTCGGGTGGTGCAGCCCCACTCGCTGGCCGTCACCAGTCACTAGTGACCACACAGATTGAAGGGAACAGTGGGACCAGCGCGTGGGCTCTAAGCTTCGCTGGAGGGACACGCCTACGTCACTTCTGCTCCCCCTCATTGGCCACACCCAGCCTCCAGGGTTGGGGGAAGTGTGACCGCCCCAGTGCGCTCAGAGGAGAGAAATGGGGGTTCTGGGGAGCCACCAAAAGCAAGCTCAGAAACCCAAACTGCTGGACTCCTGACCCGATGGAGGGCTGGCGAGAGCCTGCCCGCTTCCCACCTTCCAGGCATGTGTCTGACCCCTGTACCAGGGCCAAAGGGCCTCCCGGGGCCCCGGGATTGGGGTCCCAGGAAACAAAATGTGGGTGCACTGAAGAGCTAGTGGTGGGCAGCTTGCTCCTCGCTGTCAGGGGCTCAGCCCTCTTCCCACCACTCACTCTGGGCCTGTGGGATGTCAGGACGCAGCCTAGGGTCTAACAGTTCACCTCAGCAGTGGAGACCCCCGTCTGGCTTCAGGGCGGGGCACTGCTTGGTGGCACACATCTGGCCACCTGGGCTCTGGGGTTCGACCAGACGGGACAAGGTCCGAAATCAGCCGAGAGCACTGAGCTTCCCCGTGAGAGGAAGCGGGCTTCTCCCCAGTGGGGCCGCCTCGCCTCCTGGTCCCAGACTTCACGCCACTGTCCACGCAGAGACAGTGGCTGGTACTTTGTTTCGTAACCACGCCTAAGTGCTCTCTAGAAACCATGGGAAAGAAAGCACTTGAAATGTTTGCACAGAGGCCGAGGCACTGAGTGGACGGGAAACACGCCTCTCTAAACGGGCCTGGTGCACCGCGGGGCTGGGGGTCTCCGCTGCCAGCTGAGCGACTCTCGGCAACGGTCTCCTAGCAACCGCGGGTGCGGGGTACCAAGCTCACTGGGATGGGAGGCTGGGACGAGCCTGGGGAGCTGGGGAGGAGATCCAGGCAGGGGCGGAGGGAGGGGAGGCCCCGAGCACCTGAAGCCCTTGGCCCTGTGAGCAGGCAGGGGTCCACTGAGGCCCCAGGCCCCATGCTGTCCGCGGTCTCTGTGGGGGCAAATGAGTGGGGACTTCTCTTCCTCCATCACTCATCCCCTGTGTGTGTGTTTTATACACGGACATGTCCTACTTTTCCATTTTTATACAAAGGCCTTTTATTCCGTTTCCTGGCTTTGCTGGCAAGCAGCTGGGCCACGGTGACCCCCAGCAGAGGCGCCAACCCCTCTCGGAGGTGTGGGACGCAGGGGCGCCGAGCCGCCGGAGCCCCGGCGGGCCCCCATTGGCGGCCTCAGCTCTCCGGCCTGCGTGTCTGCGGAGGCGGGTGACCCTGACCAGTCTGGTTTTGCCGCTGACCACAGTGTCTTTACTCACCTGCTATCAGACGCGAGGGTGGCCTTGTGGGGACTCTTCTAACTGTACGTTGTCGGTAGGCGGTAATCAATAAACAGCTTTGTTCCATGAAGCATGTGCTGTGAAGGCTGAGCCAGAGGGGCATGGTAGAGGCCAGCGGGCATGACCGGGTTGCAGGGGCCGGGGCCCAGACCTCAGAGCTGAGCACCCACGGCTGGCAGGGCCCCTGGCAGAGGGAGCCACCCGGGAAAGCCCAGCTCTGGAGACTGGCAGGACCTTGAAAGCTGGAGGGTCCAAGCATGGGATAGAGTGGGGAGAGGCAGGCGCAGCCCCCCACCCCCAAAGGACGAAGGACACGGTGAGGAATTCACATTTGCCTTCCAAGGAGACAAGGGTTTGCGGTCAGCGGTGACACGTGGTGTAGGGGGTGGTTCAGCTTGTCCGGCTTCGAGGGGAGGAACAGACTGGAGGGCATAGTGAGCTAGACAGCTGCCCCCGAACTCCTGTCTACCGGGGACCTTGTTTGGAAATAGGGTCTTTGCAGATGTAACTAGTTAAGAACCTTGAGATGAAATGACCCAGGGTTAGGGTGGCCTTGACCCCAGTAGTGGGCGACCTTACAAGAAGACACGTGATGAGGGGAGGTGCCACATGCAGCAGTTGGAGCCCCAGGACGCTGGAGAAGCCAGGGGCAGGGGCACCCCTCGGAGCCTCCAGAACTGTGACAGGACAGAGTTCTGGTTTGGGGAGCCACTAGTTTGCGGTCCTTTGTGGTGGCAGCCCCAGGACACTCGCACAGCGGGGCAGGAAACACGGGGGGCTGTTTCCACATCCCGATGTTGGGGTGAGAGAACCAGACTGCGGGTCCTGAGAGAGGGGCTCGCCGACGAGGGGGACTCCTGTTTTTGTCACACAGGACACTGGCTGCCGTGAGGCCCTTGGAGACCTGGGATGGGCGCCCCCGTGTCCCGTCGGGTGCAGAGGTGCCCCTGGGGCTGGACTGTGCCAGGGGGCAGGCTGTTGCTGTTGGCTCACCCACTGCCCCAGCGACACGCCTTCGCCCGTCCTGCCTTGGGGGCAGCCCTGCGGGTGGAACCATGGATGGCCCTGCCCGGAGGTACCAGGCTCAGCTCTGGGAGCCCCCAGCACAGCGCGCACAGAACCAGGAAGTTTGTTTTAGCTCAGGGGCGCCAGAGCTCAGAAGCCAGTGCCCCTGTGCTGAGGGAAGGGCCAGCAGGCGGCCTCGAGCCTGGTGTCCCACACCACAAGTCCCTCCCCCGCGCCCAGCAGATGCCTGCAGCCCACAGAAGGGCCCACCGTGCCCCTCAGGCCCAGGGACGGACGTGCGTCCTGGTGGCGATGCCTGTCAGCCGCCCTTTCATGCTGCATTAAACCGTAAGTCACATGTTTCCCGGATATTACCTCCCCAGGGAAGAGTCACAGTGGTTCTCGCCCATCTCCACTCTTCCCCCTAAGCCCTCCTCTCCTCCCCCGCTACCTCAGCAAAGTCTCCGCCATCTGTGACAGTCCCCCCCGCCTGGGATGTTTGGGGACATTGTCCTCTAGGCTGACCTGGGCTGGAGCTGGCTCTCTGGAGCCAGAGGGCCTGGGTTCAAAACCCAGTCCCCCAATATCCCGCTGGAAACTTGGGCAAGCCTGTGGCACCTCCTGCCTCAGTTTCCTCCCCTGTAAAATGGTCCTCAGCACAGAGGTGTCGTGAGGTCAGACAGTGTGAACGAAGCCCCTAGAACACCTGCCAGATACGCAGAGCCCCAGGAAGGCGGCCATCTTGGGAGGTCACAGGTGGGCGCAATGAAAGCTCCGCACCGGCCACCATATCAGGACGTCCAGTCCCCTTGCAGCCTTAGGGACAGGAGCTGTTGCCCTTTAAAAATGTGGAAACGGAGGCCCAGTGAGTGTCCCGCCTGCCCCTGGAAACATCTCCGTCAGCACAGGTGTGGTAACAAAACCCCACAGAGGGAGGGTTAAACAGCAGACGTCCCTCTCTCACATTCCGGAGGCTGGGAGTCCGAGGTCAAGGTGTCCACCGCTTGGGCTCCTGACCAGGCCTCTCTTCCTGGTTGCAGCGGCTGCCTTCTCGCTGCGCCCTCTGGCGGCAGAGAGAGAAAGCGCACTCCGGCGCCTCTTCATGCGGGCGCGGGCGCTAACCCTGTCAGACGGGTCCCCATCCTCGCAACCTCACTTACCCTTAACCCCCACCATAAAGGGTCCATCTCCAAACACAGCCGCCTGGGGCGCTGGCCCTTTCATGTAGGTCTTCAGTAACAAACTGTGCCCCTTGGCCGCAGCGACACTGGCCTGGGGGCGACACAGCGAGAGTTAAGCAGCCCCGGGAGTTATTTCAGAGCCGACAGGAAAGAAGGCTCCAGGGGGAGTGTCCGTGTGCGGAGGCATTGGGGGCCAGGATGGGGCCTCCCCTCTCCTGCCCACAGGTGGCTCTCCGGTCACCCCGAGACTGGTGGGCCCCCAGTTCTGCCCAATTAGGCACCTCATGGGCAGCCACCGTCTCTCCCCGCCCACGGCGGCCCCCCAAAGGCGGGGCGGTTATGCCGTTGTTCCCGTGAGGCGGCGGCAGGTTATGGATGCCCCTTCAGTGGGAAAGACAGGAGCTGGCACGTCGGGGGGACCTGCCCCAGGCCTCGGCGGGGCTGGTGCAAGACCTACTCCGGTATTTAGGGGGCCAGGCACTGTGGGAAGAGCTTAAGCTGCCTTCTTATCCTGTCACCCCACAACTGCCGCCGTCACCTACAGGGAAACTGAGGCACAGAGCGGCGGGCGTAGGGGGGGTGCACCTGTGACTCCCCATTGCTGACCAGTGCCAGAGCTGTGGCCTGTTTCTACCAGGCGTAGAGACCGGTGCGCGGGGCATTGACGCCAGATGCGTCTTCCGGGATGCCCCGGGAAGGTGCTTTCGGGAGGGACCTCAGCCACACTGAGTCAGGATGTCCACACAGAAGCCCCTGCGGTCCAGAGTGCCTTTGACGTTGTCCCCTGCCGTGACGGGAAGGAGGGATGATTGGGGGGGGCCGGGGGTTTTGCCCTTGGTTCCTAAAGACCTAAACTCACCGGCCCCTCCTCTTGCCCCAAATCCCTCACCCAACCCACCCCTCGTACCCCTAGTGCTGCTCTCGCTTCTGACACCTGAAGGTGCCCCAAGGTCAAGCCGTGCCCCAGGATGGCTTTACAGGAGGACAAACCAGGTGGCCGTACTGACATCGAGAACCTGGTGGTTTCTGAAGTCCCTGGAGCAGGGTGTGCGCTGCCCACCCTGGTCTCTGGAAGGCCCTGACCCCGGCCCCAGGCAAGCCCGGCGGGCAGGAGGGGAAAGGGGCAAGGCTCCCACCCAGGCACGCCGTCCCGGGGCTGGGCCCGGCTGCCGCCATGCGGGGACGAGCTCCTGTCTGGGGCTGCACCAGCCTTCCGCCCTGTTACTGAGGCCTGGAGCGTTAGGAGGGGCACGCTTTACAAGAGGCACAGAATGGCCAGAAGCTGACGACAGTCTGGGGCGAGGCTGAAGACGGGGCGTGGGATGCCTATAAAAGGCGAGAGAGAGAATGTGGATGGAGGGGCCCAACGGCGCCAGCCCTGTGGGGTCCCTCGGCCGTCGCCGCCCCCCGGAGCCTGATCACCTCCTAGTAGGACGGTAGTGTCTCCCGTGGTCAGCTGAATAACGGTCCCCAAGGCATCCACATCCTGTCCCCCCACCTCTGAATCTGCCACCTTCCGTGGCACAAGGGGCTTGACTTATGTGATGAAATCATGCCCCTTGAGATGGGACCTTTTCTGGGATTATCTGAGTGGGCCCACTGTCGTCACGAGTCCTTCTGAGAGGGAGGCAGAGGGAGACGTGAAAACGGGATCCAGCACAGACTGGGGTGACACGACCGCAAACCCAGGAACGCCAGCAGCCACGGGACACTGGAGCAGGCGGAGGGGTCCGCCCCTAGAGCCTCTAGAAGGCACCAGCCCTCCCACACCTTGGCTTTGCCCCGTGAGACCCACGTTGGACCTCGAGAAGTGCCAGCTAATAAGCCTGTGTGGTTTTAAGCTACTGGGTGTGTGATGATCTGTTAGAGCCAGTGAGAGTCAGACCCACTCCCCGCTGGGTTTTACAGCGTAAACGAGTCCTTCTGACTCCTTCTCGGAGGGAGTGCCCAAAGCAGTCCCTGGGCGGGGGGCTGCGGGCTGCCTCCCTCAGGCCTGGCCGGGACAGGAAGCCGGAGGTCCTTGAAGGGAATCCCATCCTCGGGCAGGAGAAAGGACACCGGGGGCTGGGGAACGTGCCTGCAGTGACTCACCCCCACCGCCCTCCCCCTGGCTGGCCGCTGGGGTCAGCCGTACTGAGGTGTCTCTGCTCCCCACGAAGCTCAGCCCCCCTCCCCCCGCCGACTAACTCTCAGGATTGGTGGGCCACCCTGCGTTAGCCTGCAGGGCCTGGAGAGCCGGCCTCAGGGCCACTGCCCAGTCTGTCCAAGGGCCACCCTGCCCGGTGTTCCGGACATGGGTTTATTTCGACCATGTGCCATGGAAGAAGGTCCATGTCGTGTCAGCACGCAGTGAGGGCCGATTGTACCCAGAAGTTCGGCTTTGCTCTGCCAGTCGGCGTTCGTTAACCCGCAGGCGTAAACCACGTGCCTTGTGACCCTCTGAGCAGTCAGACCCGGGGCCCGCAACTTCGTCCCTGAGCCTGGGATTGGGGTGCTGGCCGGGACCCCGCTGCCCCTCATCCTGGGAGAGTTAGGTGGGCGTGAGGCCCGGGGACTTGGGTCCTGAGGTCCCACAACGCTTTTCCGTCTGAGAGGGCTCATTGTTGCCTGCGGCAGCCTCCTCTCTGCCTGTGCTGGGAACGCCGAGTTAAAGTCACCCCGTCACCTGTCAGATCCAACCTAAACACGCCTGGCGCGACTGACATTCAGCGCGGCCTGCGTTTGAAGCTTCGGGCCGCACGCCCACGGCGGCGCCCACCTTGATAGCGACACCCTCCTCCTCGTCGCGCCTGCCGCCCTCCCGCTCTGCTGCCACGCCTCCCCTGGTTTTCGCTGCCACTCGACTGGCCCCCGGGCAGCCCAGACCGCCTGCACCTTAACCGGAGCGCCGCGCGTGCGGTCCACCCCACAGTCCTGGGGTCTGCCATCGCGCCGGCTGCGCGTGTCCTTGCTCCGGGGTTTTTGACGTTGCTTGCTTCCGGCACAGCCTGGCTGACTCTGGCCGGTGGGCCAGACCTGACCGGCCCCGCAAGCTAAGAAAGGTGTTTGCAGACAACACACATGCAGAGCCTGTGTGGCCCCGACCCCAAACTCTGGCCTTCGCAGGTGACATTTGCCACCCCTCCCTCCCTCATGACAGCCCCTGTGATGTCGACACCCCTGCAGGGGGCGCTTAGGGGGCCTGCCGCTCCCCTGTGGGCCCAGGCAGGTGGCCAGCTCGGCAGGGACCCCCAGGCCTAGAAATGCACTCCCACCTCCACCCTGCCCATCAGGTGCGCCGCCTCCTCCCGGAGGGACTCACCCAGGGCCCTGGGCCGGGCGTCCTCGTGGCCCGGGCTGGGGGAGGGGCGGAATAGAGTGCTGCTCGTGTTAGTACCTCGGGGACTGTGACAGAGGGCCGCGGGCTGCAGGCTCAACGCCGAGAAACACCGTCCGCGCTCTGGATATAAAATTCCAGGAGCGCGGTGTCCTTGGAGCTGAGGGCCTGCCTGCCGCCACCAGCCCCCCTCCTGGGAAGGGCCCCTGTGGCCTTGTTTGGAGAACATCTGAGCCCCTTCCTGAGGGGCGGTGCTTCCACTGAATCCCAAAGCCTCGGCATCTGTGGAGAAGCAGGTTTGGGGGTGTGAAAACTCAGAAACCCTGAGTCTGACTACTGATCACCATGGTGACAGGCCCAGCCCCTCATCCAGTACCCAGAGGTTCCGTTCGGAAGGGGCGCTCATCCTCAAAGGGCTGCTGTCGGGGAGTTTTAAGTTTGGAAAGACTTCAGTAATTCTTGGCACGAGTCCTGTGGGTCACAGCCCCGCGTCCCCACGTGTTGTCCCTGGGATCCGAGAGGAGCCGCAAATGTGCAGAAAGCATAATGGTGCTGGTGGGGTCACTGTGGGGCCGGTGAGGCCAAAGATCCGCTTACGTTCCGGGCTGAACTGCACCCACTAACGAGATTCTCCAGACCCGTTCGTCCCCAGCAGCCACCCAGCCGCCCTGGCTGGCAGTTACATTTGTATTAATTATATTTAATTAATATAAAATGGGAGATTACTTATTACTTCACAAACGCAGCCTGCTTGGATTCATTCTTGGGCCGGGAGACCGGAGAACAAAGGGGACCCATGGGGCTCGGTTGAAGCTCTGGCACTCGCTGTTGAGAAACCTGGGGCTCCCTGCCGGACAGGGGCGGGCCTGAGGTCACAGGGCGTGACTCCTGCCCCAGCTCGCGGGCAGACCAGCCTCACGCTGCTGCGGGCCCTTGTCGGAAGGCCGGGACATAAATCCCTTCTCTGGCAGCGGCGGGGCCGAGGGCCGGGAGCCCAGTGTGCGAGGCCCTCCACATGACAGGCTGCCACCACCCCGCCCTAAGGGCGGGCCTGCCCACCCAGCTGCAGGGCCCCATGCTCCCACGGAGGCCGCCGCGGCCCCTTCCCGGCGCGTAAAAGGGCACGACTCAGCAGCATCAAGTGTGTTCTCAGGGCTGGGTGACCGTCACCACTTCTCAGCTCCAGAACGTTTTTGTCACCAGGAGGAAACCCCAGGCCCATTAGGCCCATTACCAACCACTCCGTGTCCCCGTCCCTCCCCCAGGCCCGAGCAGCTGCTAGCCTGCTTCCTGTCTGTGGATGTACCTGACCTGGACAGCCCCTGTCCCGGAGGTCGTACAGCTGTGGGACCTGCTCTGCCTGCTTCTGTCACTGGGCAGGTTTTCAGGCCCATCCACACAGCTGCAGGAGTCTGTGCCTCGGCTTTTTTTTTTTTTTAAAGATTTCTTTATATTTAGAGAGAGAGGAAAAGAGGGAGAAAGAGAAGCACTGATGTGTGAGAGATACGTCGATCAGTTGCCTCTCGCACACCCCTCCCTGGGGGTCTGGCCCACAACCCAGGCACGTGCCCTGACTGGGAATCGAACTGGTGACACTGTGGTTCACAGGCCGGTGCTCAGTCCACTGAGCCACACCAACCAGGGCTGTGCTTTGTCTGTTTTAGGGCAGAATAACATTCCACTGTATCCACAGACCACACTGCGCCTATCCGTTCAACGAAGCACGGGCCTTTGGGCCGTGCCCACCATCTGGCTGATGTGAGTAGAGCAGCCGTGGACACAAAATTGGACCCTGTGTTCGGCTCTTCGGGGCACATACCCTGGGACTGAGGTGACTGGGTCATGTGGTGACTCCGTGATTAGCTTCCTGAGAATGGCCACACTGTTCCCGGGGTCACCGCTGGCTGCTCACACACTTTGTCACACCTCTCCTAGGGTCTCTGGCTTGAGTAGCCAGAGCCCCCTCTGGAACTCTCGCCCCCAGCGCAGCGGAGACCCCAGGTTTGTCCCCCTTCACTGTGAAATGACTGCTGTGTAAGGCCATACCCGTGACCTCACTTCTTCCCCTTCTGCTGGGCGGGCATCTGTGGGCCCTCCCCCACCCAGTGCAGGCGGGCCAAGGGGTGAACAGGCAGCCCGGCCGCTCGGGCAGTTCTGGGAACGAACTTGCTGTATGTCCTTGGCACAGCCAGGTCCGTGCACGGCTCAGCCCCTGTCCCTGGATGAGCCTCCCGTTCGAGCGGGGCCGTTCCAGTCTCTCGTTACTCAAAACCGTGTGCATCCGTCCAGAGGTTTCCTGGGGGCTGCTTTGGGGGGATTGTTTATAGCTGTGGGGATGGCGTCCTGTGTCACTGAGCTGAGCGGTTTGTGACTGGAGGTCAAGCTCTGTCATCTGCTGTTGACAGACCAGATTGACCAGGATCGACTTTCTACTGTGAACTGGTCTCTGTGAGCCCCGGCCTGGCCCGGGGATGGGGGGTTGCGGGGAGCTGAACCCTGCAGACAGAGGCTGGGACAGAGCCCTTCCAGTTGCTGACTGAGGGGGCACATGTGCCTGCGCATCCTCGGGGCCCTGATGTCACTCCCATTCTACAGATGCAGAAACTGAGGTCAGAGGCGGGTTGGGAGGCTTGCCCGAGCCCCCAGAGCTCAGAGGTACAGAGCTGGGATGGAAGGGGTCCCTGCAGATCCGTGGAGCCCTCCCCCACAGCTGAGGTTTCGGAGAAGCAGTCTGCATCCCTGGGTGGTCTTGAGAGGCCCCCTGCCTGTCCCACCAAGCAGCCCAGCCAGTGGCTGCAAAGCCAGCCCTTTTCACAGAGAGCCGAGGGAAAGACCCTCGCACGTCAAGGTGAGTCTTCCAGCAAAAGCATCCGGGGAGATGAGCTGCTGTCTCTAGGGACAGTGTGGTGGGAAGGGATGGGGAGACCTGGTGCTGCCTGTCCCGTGCGACCCTGCGGCAGTCACTAGGCCTCTCCAGTCAGAGTCAGGGAGAGGACACCTGGCCAGCACCTCGTGGCAGGAGGCAGGGACAAACGCACAGGCCCTGGGCAGGGAGCCAGCGCTGCCGGACGGGGCGTGCAGGGACTCCAGCCCTCCTCCAGGGAAGCCACTCAGTCCCCGGGCGGCTGCCGGCTTTTTCTGAGAGGTCCCCGGACCGGAGGGCTCAGCCATACACACAGGCCATCAGAGACGCGTGCAGGAGTGGGGAGCACAGTGGCCACATCCTCGGGTCCTGAGCGCCGGCCAGGTGGTCCCCTCGGACCTTCCAGAGAGGCCTGGCCCAGAGTTTAGCCCAGAAACCAGTTCATTGATGCACTCTGCCAGGGCCCATGGTATGTGACCTGGGCCAGCCACCAGCACCCAGAGCCCGGGTCACTTCTCTTCAGGTTAGCGGAGGGCACCTGTCCTGCGGGTGCCAAGGGTGAGGCTGGACGGATCCCAGCAAGTGGCTTCCCTCTGAGGGGCCTCCAGTCCAGGGACTCCGGCTCTGTGGAGAAACAAGGGCGGGATCATGGGCCCCTGCGACCCCGGCCCCAGCCCCACCCGGTGTGGCCAGAGCAGGTGTGACCAGAATTCGAGGGCAGAGGCAGAGCCACACCCTCTCCAGGGCCAAGTCCAGGGATAAGGAGAGTACAGGAAGATGCTGCCCATCTTCCGGCTGCGCCCTGACCTGGGCGCTGGGATGGGGCCGGGGGTCCCGCGGCACTGGGAGCAGAGGATGGCCACCCCACCTGACTTGCACTTGGGCCCCTCCTAGCCCTGGGCTGGCCCTGGGGGTCAGAGAGAGGGTCAGGATGTGACCATCCCAGGAGGTGTGGGGGCCGGAGTGCTGCCTGTGTGGCCTGTGCCCTTAAGGCGGTTTGCGGGCGGGCCAGGGGAAGAATGGAGCCGGGCCCGAGCCCCTCCGAGTCTGAGCGTGGCCCCGACCAGCAACCTCAGCCCCGCCCTGGAGCCCGTGGGAAGTGCAGGGCCCACCCCGTTCCCGCCGAATCCGGCTCTGAGTGCGATAAGGTCCCCTGCGACTTGCCTGCCCAGGAACGCTGCAAAGACACGCTAGGACTTCGAGAGCCAGTGGGAGCCTCTTAGACAGAAAAGGTGGGGGAAGGTCGGTCAGCAGACCCGGAACAGCACGTGCGAGGGCACTGAGTCAGGAAGTAGCCAGGCCTGAGGCCTAGCTGCTTACTGGCCGCGGGGCGCTGAGCGGCGGCCCCAGCGCACTGCGGTCCGTGCAGGCCCCTGCCGTCTGCTGGCTTTGCCCCCAGGGTTCCTGAGCGATGATAGTTCACAGGCCTTTTTGTTTATTTATTTATTTTTAACCGTTACCTGAGGATATGGTTGGCTGTTTTTTTAAAAATTGATTTTAGAGTGAGAAGAGGGGGCGGGGGGGCGGGGAGAAACATCGATGTCATAGAGAAACATCGATTGACTGCTTCCTGTGCCCACCCCGACTCGGGATTGAACCCGCCACCTTTGGGTGCACGGGACAATGCTCCAACCAGTGGAGGCACCCGGCCAGAGCCGTAGTGCCCTGTGCCCCAGGGAGGGAGAAGGCCCTCGAGGACTTCAGAGGGACCGCGGAAACCTTGCGCTGACTGCTGGCGGCCGGTGCTCCTGCGGAGGAAGTGGGGGAGGGAAGTCACAGAGGCAGCGGCTCCGTTCCAGTCCTGCCCAGCTCCAGCCAGGAACGCGGCTTCAGTGCCAGGGCCCCAGCGTGCCCGCCTGCCGCTTCGGGGCCATACCCAGTGTCCCCAGGTTCCCTTTGCTCCGGCCCCAAGAGGAAAACATCAAGAAATGAGCTGGAGATTTGCACCTGCAGCTCAATTTTGTGCAGTGAATCCTGGGGACCAGCGAGGCCCTGTTGTATCCCTCGCCTCCATCCGCCTCTCGGGGAGAAAGTATGATATGAAAAAGTCCCCGATACGTCTGTGCTTTCACTGAGCAGTAATTGGAGTGGAAATTGCTAAAAATAAGGTCAGCGTAGGCCGAGGGCCATTAGGAACCCGGCAGGAGCTCGCGCCAGGCAGGGCCGTTTGGTCCCAACGTGCTAATCGCGCTAATCGCTCAGGGCGAACAACCGGCCACATTAGGAAGCTCGAGTGCGGAGCGTTTGACCTAAAAATGAGTGGTCACCTGAGGGCCCCTTACCGGCCCCCCGGGCTGTGCCGACCCCCTGCGCACTCCTGGCCTCCCCGAGGCTTCACCTCTTGCTGCCTGTGTGCCCACCCCCACGGCACACGACCAAGGAACCGGCCAACCGGCCAGCCGGGGCAAGAACACCTCCTACCAGTCGCTCTGCTTTGACCGGGGAGTGGCTGCGGACCAGGAGGGGCGGTGGGGCGGGGCAGCACAGCCAAAGCCGGAGTGCCGGCCTTAGTTCCAAGAATTCTTGAGCGTCCCTTCCTTGGAGAGCCCACGCAGGTCCCCCCCCCGGCCACCCCGCTGCACCTGCAGGTCACCCCCACACCACCGAGGCTACCCCGAGGCCCTCACCCTCTCACACTTGCGCACGTGCTGGTGTGCCGTCCGCCTCCCCGTCTGCACGATGTGGACAGGGGTTAGATGAGCGGGCGGAGCCAGGCCACCAGGGCGTGAATGCCGGCACGCAGGCCAGCACCTCTGCTAACCTCTCTGGGACCCGTATTATCATCTGTACCTTGGGGACGATGGTGGCATGACCCCCCGTGGAGGTGTTGTGAGAATTCAAAGGACAGTTTAAACAGCACATGGACCCGCTTCGTACGTGTGTTCGTATGTTCTATTTTGTATCTGCGTGTGTGCGCGTGTGTAATAGTTAATATGTCCTACGCAGTGTGGTCCTCATCTTCATTCTTACCCAGTGACCACTACCCACCATGTCCGCAAAGTGAGCGGCACCGCCTCCCCCTGGCCACGTGGGCCCAAGGCCCTCCTGACTCACTGTCCAAACCCTTTAGAGAGCAGCCATGCGCGGGGGACCCAGGGCCACGGGGGTGGGCCCCAGCCAGCACAGCGCCTCAGGCCATGCCGAGGCCACCCGCGCCCTCTCCAGGGGGTCCCCGAGCCTCGCGAGGTCCTGTGTGTCTTTGGGCAACAGCCCGGTTGCTCTCTCCTCTGGAAGTGGCCGCTGCCCTCACGTCAGGGCACGGAGCCTCGTGCCCTCGAGCCTGCCCCGCCAGGCGTCGCCACTCGTTTGTGGACCCTTTGGGGTTCCTTTTCCCCGAGCGTCGGGTCAGCGAGGACCCAGCTCTGCGCGCGCTGAAGCCACTGTCCCTGGCTGCGGGTTTGCTCTGCCCTGAAGCCCCGCTGTGCCTGGGAGCACTGCTGGGTTACCTTTGTAGGGAGGGCGGGGCCGGCGGGGAGGGCCCTCCAGCTGGACTGCCCTCTCAGGCTCAGCCTGTCCCGGGCGCTGTGTCCTCACCCTGCGCCCCTGGACTTCGTTCACTGCGCCACACCCACAGCTAAATGTTTGCGTGAGTGATTTCAGGGGTCATTCTGTTTCCCTGACCCGCTCTGCTGGGCACCCACCATCTACTCACCGCTGCTCTGTCCTCCAGCGTCCAAGTGGGTCACTGGCTGTCCCCCGGGCAGGGAAGGCCCCCGCAGAGCAGAGGGCTTGGTGGACGTCCCCTTGCCTGACCGTCAGGAGCCCTCCCCAAGCTGCCCAGGGCCTTGTGGGTTTTCGAGAAAACACCGAAGCGTGGGGGGCGAGGTGGGGAGCCGGCTGGCCCGGGAGGGGCTGCCCAGCATGGCAGGGCAGCTGCCCCACGCCCGGCTTTGCCTTGCTTGCCGTGTGACCTTAAGCAAGCCACTTCCTCTCTGCTCCCTGATGTCCTCGTCATTGTAAAACACGGTTCATCTGCTCAAGAGTGATTTCCGCTCCTACTGAGTCAAGGTTCTGCCGGACTGTGGGTTTACAACAGTGACAAAAATAAAAATGCCCCCCACGCTGAATGAGATTATCACGTAAGCAGGCAGGACATAAATCAGGAAGGGACACCAATGACAGACCATGAGGAGGCCTCAGGCCGCCCATTTCTCCTCGGGGCCGCCGGGCCAGGGGCTGCCTGCACGGGGCGGGGAAGGCTGCACAAGGGGCCCCAGGAGCTGCGGCGGCCGGGACGTCCTCGGCCCCTGCCTGCTGCGGCCCAGGGCAGCACACGCGGCCTGAGCCTGGGGTCATTTGGCCAGGCCTGGAGTAATCGGGTGGCCGTCGCCTTTCAGTGACAGGGTCTGTGCTTCGTTCCCATGTCCTGGAGACATCAGGAGGCACTGGCCTCGGCCGAGGGACACTTTGTGGGGATGGCAGGGCCCGGGCTGCAAGCTTTCTCCCTGCCCTGCTTCTCCTGGCGTCTGCCGGCTCCGTGGCCTGTGTTCACGTCGCCAGGCGGAGCCGGCGGCCGCCTTCCCGGCACGCTGTGGGGGGGCTCGGCCACCGCGGTGCTTCGGGGGCCCGCGTCTTTGGCGCCGTGTTGTGTTTTTGCGGTTTACGCTCACAGACGCGTGTACCTTGTGGAGGCTTCCGTCCTGGGACCAGACGGGTCCCTCATCCAGAGCCCGTGGGCCTGTGTGTCTCAGAACAAAGGTGATGCATTGTGCGTAGGTTTATTTCATATGATGAACCAAGTTTTTAAGAAATACAACGCTCGGTATATTTTGTGCAATCCCAGCCAGGTGGCCCCGTGTGACCACACACGCTGGTTCCCCTGTGTCGGGCTGCCGGGGCAGCCACGCCAGGTGGGACAAACACGGAGCCTCGTGCTCTCGAGCCTGCCCCACCAGGTGTCGCCACTCGTTTGTGGACCCTTTGGGGTTCCTTTTCCGCGAAGCGCCCGTTTCCGTCCTTCGCCCAGTTCCCGGTGGGGCTGTCCACCGTCTCCTTCCCGTCTCCTTCCCGACTGGCCGCCTTCGTGTGCTCCTTTCGCGGACCCTGGCCGACCTGCTCAGCTCTTTCTGTGACAAGTGGTTCTCAAGCTAACGTAGATGAACGTATCCAACTCTGACAGTTTACGCTCTTTGGGGCCTTAATTAAGAAACTCTCTTCTTGTAAGAGGTCACGAAGGTACTTTCCAGTCATACTTGCTAGGAATTTACCAGTGCGTCTGTCTTTAACATGTAAGTCTTTCACCCAGGAGCTCATTTGTGTCATGTGTATGTGGTGTGAGGGAGGGATCCCATTTCATTTTGCTCCCCGTGTGGATAACCCGTCCTTCCAGCGTCACGGTAGGAGCAAGACCTTCTTCTTCAAGATCCCCAGTGCGGGACCCACCGTCAACCAGGCTTCTGCAGGGCTCCCCAGGGCGGCCGCCATGTGTGCCTATCTCTGCACCATCTTGGTTGCACCTGAGAAAGGATCCCGTCCCCCACCCTGACTCACCTGTTCCTCTTCAGGATTATTTTAATTATTCTTCACTCTTGACTCTTCTTTTTTAAAAGATTTTATTTATTTATTTTTAGAGAGAGGGGAAGGGAGGGAGAAAGAGAGGGAGGGAAACATCAGTGTGTGGTTGCCTCTTGTGCACCCCCTACAGGGGGCCTGGCCCGCAACCCCGGCGCATGCCCTGACTGGGGAATCGAACCGACGACTCCGGTTTGCAGGCCGGTGCTCAGTCCACTGCGCCACCCCAGCCAGGGCTGGGCTCTTTACTCTTGCGTATAAGTTTTAAAATCAACTTATCGAGTTACACTTCCTGCTGGGATTTTGATTAGAATCACATCAACCCATTGAGAGAGGACGGACACTTTACAGTCTTGCCTTCCTGACCCAGAACACGATGTATTTCTCAGTTTATTTAGGTCTGCTTTTGTATCTTTCAGACAGATTCTGTAATTGTCTCCATCAAGAGCTTCTGTGATGCTCTTAGATTTACTCCTCGGTAGTTTAGTTTCTGTCATTTCACGGTATATTTTTCAAAATTACATTTGCTGATTGTTGCTAGAATGTAGAAATCAGCCGACTTAGGAATATTGGTTTTTTGTATCCAGCCGCCTTGCTAAATTCTCTTAAGAATTCTCATCTTTTATATGTTGTTTATATCTTTTAATTTTTTTTTCTCTGCCAGTGAAGACTCACCCTCAATAAAACGATAACTAAAAGCAGTGGGAATGGGCACACTTGTCTCATCCCTGATCTTAAAGGAAACGCTTTCAAAGTTCCCTTTGACCCCAGGGACTCTTCACCTATGCACTTTTAGTGGCTTAAAGCAGTTCAGGGGCTTTGGCTTAATGGTAAGTGGGTGTGAAATTTTATGAAGCACTTTTGCACATCACCTGAGAAAATCGTGTGGCTTTTCTCCTTTGCTAATTAATTACCTTAATTGATTTTCTAATACACGCGTCTTAGGTTCCTAGGATAGCCCAGCTTATCATGAGGTAGTAATCTTTTTAATGCATTACTAAATTCCATTTGCTGATATTTCATTTAGGATTTTTGCATCTAAGTTTGTGGACGAGATTTGCCTGTAATTTTCCTTCCTCAGAAGGAAATTACCTATCTTTATGCCAGTCTCACAGCACAGCCTGGGCCGTGTTCTCGCTTTTTCTCCTCTGGAAGCCACTTTTGGAATTAGAATTATTTGTCCCTACTGTGAGAGGTCAGTGCTGCTCAGAAAGCCCCCTGGGCCTCCTGTGTCCCTTATGAAAAGACCTGTAAGTGCTGGTGTGATTCTTTTCACAGTTACAGGGCGGTTCAGTTTTAATTTCTTCTTGAGTCATTCACGCTCACTCTGGATTCATTCTACACCCTTCCAGTTACCCACGGCCCCCCGCCTACCTTTCCAGCCTCTTCCCCTTCCTTCTCCACCTTCAAACACCCGACACCCCCCCAAACAACCTGCGCCGAGGTCTACACCTCACGCCAGGTCCAGACTACCGGTGCACCCTTCCCGCCCCTCCTGCTGGCCCCTCCTGGGGACCCCGACCTAAGGGCGTCTCCCTGCGGGCTGTGGACTCCATGGGGGGAGGGGGTGCTGGTGCACTGGGTCCTGGCCAGGCCCTGCCTGTGCCCAGCCCACCTGAAGGTCCGGTCTCGGGGCGTCCCAAGGGGCCTCTGATCTCCAGCACCCAGTGGTGTGCCATGCAGTGGCACCAGGCAGGCTTCCCGGGGAGCTGCCGACAGACCGTCCCAGATGGGGTGTCCAGAGGGAACGTCCCAGGTGGGCCCCGCAGAGGGCAGGTCTTTGTCAGGTAATGGAGCATCTCCGGCCTCCCGGCGCTACACTGGCCACCGCCCGTGTGGCCCTCCCAGCAAGCCCGAAGCCTGCAGTGAGGCCAGGAGGAAACGCTCGGCTCCTCGCGGCCTCCTGTCGCCCTGGACACCTAGGGACCTGGGTGCCTGCCCTGTGGGAGGGGGCAAGCTCAAAGAAGGCAGAGGGGCGAAGATGAGAGAGAACAGGGGGCAGCCCAAGCCAGAGACCTGCCCCGCTGCCCCCCAGGGCGGCCGCTGCCCGCCTGAGCCTGCAGAGAGCCGGCACACCTGGGCTTCAGCGGCACTTCATGCTCCGCGTTCATCCGAGGGCCTGGGTGTCTGTTCGGGGCCTTCAGAATGCACATAAAAGGTAGACGTAGCGCTGGCTGGGTGGCTTTGTGGGTTGGAGCGTCATCCCATGCACCCAAAGGTTGTGGATTCGATCCCCAGTCGGGGCGCATGCAGGAGGCAACCGATCGATGTTTCTCCCTTGCATTGTTGCCTGTCTGTCTGTCTGTCTCTCTCTCTCTCTCCCCCTCTCCCTCTAAATCAATGAGCATGTCCTCATGCAAGGATTTAAAACGATAGGTAGGTAGGTAGGTGGACAGATACACATGTGCACACATACAGAGCGGTCACGGGGGAAGACGCCATCCCTGACCGCAGCCCCAGAAAGGCTGAAGTGAAGTAAACCCGGACATGGACCGGCTCGCGTGGCTGCGTGGTGGCCCCGACATACCCTGTCCTCCAGAGCCTGTGAACGTGAGCGTCTGTTCGAAAACGGGCCTTTGTGGACGTTAAATTAAGGATCGCGAGATGAGATCATCCAGGATTTCCAGGGTGGGCCCTGCCCTCAGTGTCCTGGTAGGAGCCAGGAGGGACACAGAGGGAAGAAGGGAGGACAGGATAGGAGGGTGAGCCCGGGCTCCTTGAGCCTAGGAGCACCCGGAGCCCGGACTCAGGCCGGCCAGAGGGTGTACAGTGGGCGGGAGGCCCCGGGAAAGCGAGCTGGTTCCGGCGCACCCCTTCTCAGCGCTCCCCTATCCGAGGGCCCGGCACCCAGCTGCGAAAGCCACACAGACCGAACCCCCAAACCAAGGTGTCAAGAGGGGGCCCTACGGGGCTCTGGGGGAGGCTCCTTCCGCCTCTTGCAGCTTCTGGGCTCCAGGCCGCCCTTGCGTTGTGACTGACACCCCAGGCCTCCTCCCCGCGAGTCTGGGTGTTCTCTGTTTTTACAGTGTCGTTGGGTTGGGTCCCACCCTACCCCAGCTTAACTGACCACATCTAGAGTCCTGTTTCCGAATAGGGCCACATTCTGAGGTTCTGGGTGGACTCACTGTGGGGAGAGACGCCACTAACCCACTGTAAGGAGGATCCCTGGCCTGGGGCGGCTGTGGTTCCCCGCTTCCCGTCCCCTCTCCCTCACTAGGGCTGTAGGCTGGGTGGTCCCAGAGCTGTGGTTGGGGGGCTGTTGGTCCATAGAGCATGTGGCCCCAGGCGGAGAGCGCTCCAACCAGGCTGCGAGCTTCCCTGGGTGAGCGCAGCTCCCCTCTGGGCCTCCAAAGCCCCATCTCAGAGATAAACACTGTCTTTAAAACAAGCCTCAGTCGCATTATAAATAAATATATTGAATTACATGTAGCCACAGATGGTGCTGTGTATTTTTAACAAACGCCAGCAGACTCAGCTGGGAGCGTGGGGCGGGCAGAGCCCGCTCGGGCGGCAGGGGCGGCGGCCACAGCTCTCCACCCGCCCACAGGTGCCGGGGAGGTCACTTGCCGGGAAGGCCACCGAGGACCCGGCCTGTGGCGCTGGCTGTGTTTGGCAAAGAGTGGCCTTGGCGGTGGGGGGGTGGGAGGCAGAGGGAGGGCGGAGGGCTGCAGAAACCAGGGCTATGCCAGCGGGGACCGTCCTGGGCTCAGCCGCCCTTCTCCTGGGCACCCGGCTCACCCGGGGGGCTGCCAGCCCCTCTGCACCATGAGGAAATGGGCTCCATGAAGAGAGCCTGCCTCCCCGGGGTTCTCTTGAAGCCTTCGAGGCTCATCGTCAAGTTCTCTTTTTTAAATATTTATTGAAATGAAAATTAATCATTTTAAGTGTGCGACTCTGCAGCATTTGGCCCACCCGTGGCGTCGCACCGCCACCACCTCTGCCTGACTCGGGGCCGCCTCCTCACCCCCCGCGGAAGCCCGGTGCCCACTGCAGCCCCTCCCATCCCCCCGGCCCAGTCTGGCCCCTGGCGGCTTGTCGGTCTCCACAGAGCTGCCTGCCCTGCGTGCTTCATGCCCATGGAGCCGCACGGCGTGGTCTCGTGAGTGGGTCCTTCCACGGAGCCGGTGCAGAGGCTTGCCCGCGTCACAGCGTGTGTCAGAGCCCCACCTCTTTTCGCGGCTGAGTAATGTTCTGCAGCGCGGATGGACTTCCATGTTCTGTTCGCCCACCAGTGGGCATTTGGTGGGCGCCCAGCTCACTTTTTAAAGGGACCTGCTTGCCGTTGCACAAACCACTCACGGTTCGGAAGAACGCTCTGTCCTGCTAGAAAGGGAGGCAGGGCCCGGCCTTTGAAGTTGAGGAAGTGGGGGTGGCACAGTGTCGTGGGACCTCCCTGGTCTTAGCCTACTGACCACAGGTGTCGGGGGTGACTGCTTGTGTCAGGCCTGTGACCGCGGCCAGAGCAGCCCAAGAAGGCCCTGGTGTGGCTGCTGTCTCCCTGGGAGCTCTGTGAAGGGTCTCCCCGTGTCCAGTGGGCCGGGGCTGGGTGGGTACAGAGCAGCCCTTTCTTACTACCCTCCCCCAGGTGGTCCCGTGCCACCCCTGCAGCACAGGTCCTCATCAGGCTGTGGGTCACTCATCTTCACATCAGACGGGCCCAGAGCGGCGTCCGTCCGGCAGGCACTCCTTGGACAGTGGACGGGTGGATGATAGCTTGACGGATGGATGGGTGGATGATGGGCGGTTGGGTGGGTGGGTGGTGGACGGACAGATGGACAGATGGATGGGTGAGTGGGTGAATGGACAGTAATAGTTGCCCAGAGCCCTCCAGCTTCCCCCTGCCCACACTTAAACCAGCTCTGGGTCTCAGACCCTCTCTTCTCTGCATGGGCAGTGGCCTTGGGCTGAGGCCCTGGGGGCCTGCCCGTGACCCAGGAGGGGGACAGGCCACCCTGAAGGTGCCCGACACAGCGGGACCTTTGGTGCTTTGCTTCCCTGGCTCTTCCCCTAGCGCGGCAGGAGCCAGGGGGCACACCCTCCCGTCCGCCACAGACGCACGGGCTCTCGGCCTGCCGGGCGTCTTAGGAAAGCAGCTCGTATGGAAACAGCCTCTCCATCTGTGGAGGATCGGAGGGGGGACCCTGGAGGCCCCACCGCCCCTGCCTGCCTCCCCTCACCCTGGGGACCCATTCCCAGCTAATCTCCTGTGGAGCTGCCTCGGTGCCTCCCGGCAGTCAGGAGCCTCCAGCCATCACACTCGGGTCGGTTGAGGGACCGAGCTCTCCGCTCTGTCACTCAAGAAGGTGGACACTTTTTGCTTGAAGTGACCCCGCACCACAGCTTCCTGCCACTGAGCGCCCATTCCTTCATTTATTCATTTGCTCCTTCAGCGAATGGGCGGCGGGCCGCCGTTGCCTGGCCCATGGTGGGCGGTGCCTCCCAGGCACCTTGGCCTTGGCCAGCTCCCCACTCAGAAATCCCACGAGGCCCGCAGGCGGGACCCAGCTGCCCAGGGGAGGAGATGGAGGCTCCGGCGGGTGAGGCAGCCCCCCGCGCCCCCCACCCCACCCCCGGCCCCAGGACCCCCGTGGGTGACCTAAGACCTCATTAGCTTTCCAAGAACCAAAGAGACTGAGAAAAGACATTTTAAAGACTCTCCAACTTTTTTAAAAGCTGTTTTTAAAGAATCATTTAAATTAGTAAGTACTTAATTACACTATCCAAACTTTATGTGCCATTAGATTGTGTTCCGTTTTTTCGTTGTGGTTGTTATTGTATTCATTTTGTTGTTGTTGTTTTTAGATTTTTTTTTTTTTTTAGAGTTTATTTAATAATAATTTGTAGGTTAGATGTCCTCACTTGGCGGGAGTCTCGGGAGCTCCATGATGGCCTTGGGTCGGGTCCACCCCCCACCCCCCGGCAGGCAGTCGCCCAGCCAGGCAGCTGCAGGACACAGGTGTCCTTACAGCATCTTACAGCCCAGACGCCACGCGTGCCAGGATGCATGGGCATTCATGCTGAAACGGCATCAGGCCTCCCTTGAGCTGTGGGGCTCCCCACATGACCCTGGGCGTGAGCCACCTGCCAGGTGGGGCGCGACCCCCAGGCCCCTCCCACCTGCCGCCCAGGGAGCCGCTGGCTTCCGCGTGAGCATTCGTCCCTTTGCCATTGGTGAGCAGGTGCGGGAGGTGGGGGCAGTGGAGCGGGGAGCTATGGGTGCCCACCAGCAGCCTCGGCCAGGCGGCTCCTGGCTTCCTCCTAGAGGACATTGATGCCGTGCCACAGGGCTACCCCATGGGGTGGAGGTGTGGCCAGCGCCCCCCCGGGCATGCTTACTCAGGCATGGTCGCCCTCCGCCCAGCATAGCCCTTCGCTGCGTCGCCGGGCCCAGGCCTCCCGCTCATGTTGACCCAGCAGAGATCGAGGCCCCACGGCTTGGCCTCTCTGGCACCATCTGAGCAGCTGGGTGGAGTGCGGGTGATAGGGTGGCCGCCCATCCACGTCTCCACGGGCGTTCGCTGTGTCCCATGTCCAGGACAGTGTCTTAGGGAGAGAAAATGGGATGTGACAGGAAGGCGAGCTTTGGGGGTCCATGTCGGACTAATTGTGTCCCCCTAAATTCCTGTGTGGTAGCCCCAACCCCCACTGTGAGGGTGTTTGGAGGTGTGGCTTTGGGAGGTGTTTAGGGTTAGATGAAATCAGGGGGGTGGAGACCCCATGATGGGATTCGTGTCCTTATAAGAAGAGGAAGAGACCAGAGTTCTGTCTCTGCCATGTGAGGGCGCAGCAAGAAGCCACTGTCTGCAAAAGGGGGGCTGTCACCAGACACAGCCCGTGCTCTCAGGCTCCAGCCTGCAGACCACGAGACAGCATGTGTGTGTTTTCCCGGCCCCGGTCTGTGGTGTGTTGTCACAGGGGCCTTGAGCTGCCTGACACTGATTTACCCCCCAGCTCTGCTGGGTCCCTGCAGAATGATGGGGACTGCTCCTTGCCCCCCGAGGCCCACGGGGGTCCAGAGGAAGGAGGGGGTGTCTAGGTGCCACGGCCTAGAGTTTTGGGTGCTTTAAGAAAAACCATGTGAATGTTGTGTATTCAGAATGAAGGGCCGTGCCGAGTCCAGGACAGAGAGTTCCAGCTCTGCCTGCAACTTCCCTGTGCAGCCTCCCTGTGGGCTTGGGCCCTGTGTTCATCGTTGCTTCTTCCTCCTCCTCCGGCTTCCGTTTCCATCCCATCAAGGTCCTAGGCCTTCTCTGCCCTTCTCTCTGTTTTCTTAAAAACTGTCATGGGGTGGGGCAAGGATATTCTCCTCAGACGGCGACTATCTTGCCCCCGAAAGGAGTGGAGCGCCGCAGCCCCCAACGTGCCCCCTTACCCACTCTTGTTTTCTGTACAGTTTTTCCATGGACACTCGTCTCTCTGAAAAACGGCCTGACTGTCACGTGCCATTTTTCTAAACAACACACAGAGAGCATCTTCCCCCATCAGTAGCGTTACCCGCGATCTCATGGCCGCACAAATTCCCCAAGCCCATTTCTCTCGCCCTGGCCCCACTCTCACAGGTGTCCCTACGACAGTGACACTGTGGATAGCCCTTCCCCAGGGCCTCCTGTGTCTGGCCTGGCAGGCCTGCCGCACTGGGTTCTGCTTGGCCAGCCTGCCTTTGGCGGGAGCATTTCCAGGCAGGACCCGGGGGGCACACTGCTTTATGTTCTCGGGGAACTGTGCGGCGTGGCGTCCCTGGACCCCTGGGAGAACTGCCTTCTTAAACCCAGCATGGCGCTCCCCTGAGTACTGCGCGGCTGTGAGAGCCGATGCCAGAAATCCAGTGTCCTGGCTGAAACAGCAAAGACCCGCTATAAGAGAGGAGAGCAAGTTTCTTCTCCGTTCACACACGTGCCGGCAGAGGCCAAGAGGAGGTCCGAATAAGAGCCCTGCGTGCAGTCGCCCCTGGCAACGGCGGGGGCGGGGGAGGCTGGGGGAGGCAAGAGGGGCACTTTTACTTCTTGGCATGATTCATGGAGTCCTTAGCAATGCATTCTGGGACAGTGTTCGTTAAACGCTGCCCACTCTTGAAGGTGGGACTCTCACCTGCCTCAGGTAGTGGCCACCTGCAGGACACCCACCCACGATCAGCCCTGGCTGCAAGCTGTGCTTCCCTCGTCCGTCTCCTTGGAGACGGGGGCAGAGAAATAAAGGAGAGGAAGGAAATTCCTTTTTCAAATTTTTAGGTGTCATGTGACTAGTCTTGCCGGTTGGTTTCCATGGCGATGTTGCTACAGCCCAGCAATAGATGCTAACGGTACACGCACATCCCTTCCACGTGCCACTTGGCTGGCCACTAGGTGCCTGCACCAAGATTCCCATGGAAATTCACGTGCCCACGCTATGAGCGACCGGCCGCCCCGGGACTGCCTGTGCCGCTGCTTCCGGCTCCGTCTTAAGAGAAGCAAAACCAGTAGGCGAACACAGCAACCTCTAATGGCATCTCGCCCCAGGGCACCGCCCTCATGTCCACCTGGCACCCCAGGGTGCAGCACTCCCTTTAAGGTGCATTGTGCCTGCCCTTCACACTATGGTCCAAGTGCTCCTGCTGAGGAAGGGCCCCGCCCGCTGCCGGCTCTCTGGCCTCCGGCTCTTCCCTTCCTGGCCGACTGGGACACGGGCCAGACCTGATGGCCGCGTGCTCAGAGAAGCCTTCCCTGAGCTCCCTCCCGAGGACAGACCCCGCTGCGTTGTGTCCCCCTCTAAGTGCCCTCACCACGCCAGGGTTACTTGTTCTGTCATCGTTGCCCCAGGTTGGGAGTGCCACCGGGCAAAGGTCAGACCTGTACCAGCTCCCACTGTCTCCCTACAGGAGGAGCTCATAGTTCAAAATTGCTGTTGGATGGATGGATGGATGGGTGGATGGGTGGATGGACGGGTGGATGGATGGATGGATGGATGGGTGGGTGGATGGATGGATGGACATTTGGATGGATGGATGGATGGATGGACATTTGGACGGATGGATGAAGAAGACAGGTGAAGGAATGACAGCAAGCTTGTTTTATTAGGAACAAGGGACAGGGATGGACTCTGGCTGCCTTTTTAATATGACAGTCGGGTTTGGGGCGTGTTGTAGGGCAGTGAGGCCTGGGAACCAAA
>PVJD01014510.1:0-28826 GCA_004026545.1 Mormoops blainvillei
CAGTCCTGTTGACTCTGCCTTCAGAATCTGCTCAGACTCCAGATTAACCTCGCTACCTCTGCTGCTGCCACTCAAAGCCCGGTCACTCCCTTCTGGTGGGGCTGCCAGAGGGTCCCTTAAAAACTGGAAGTCAGATCACCTCCCCCTGTGCTGCCTCCCAGCTCCCTCAGCGCAAAACCACAGTCCACAGCCAATGCCTGCGTTCGACACGCCTGCTCCCTCTCAGCTCCCCAGGCCTCCTCGCTGTCCTTCAGCCCTGCCCTGGTCCTTCTCCTAGACTCTTCCCCGAGACGCCACAGGTGTCACTCCTGCCCTGCGCCTCCCCTGCCCTGCACTGCTTCATCCCATGTACGGAGGGGGATGTGCACTCACAGTTTGAGAGCTATTGTAGAGGTTGCTCTGACTGAACTTCCACTACCTACGTTTGAGCCTGCCTGTCCCCATACCCTCACCCACGTGTGTGCTCAGACCTATCGTCTTCGCTGGTGAGATAAGCAAAAGCTCATTCTAACTCTAATTTGCTTTAATGAGTCTTGTTGGACATTATATTACAAAGAGCTAATCTCATCATTATGTGAACAACTCCTGAAAATAAGAAACCAGCAATCCAGCTGACAAAAATGGGTCAAAAATATGAATCAGCAGATAACAGAAAAGGAAACCAAGTGCTTTTAATCATGAAGAGGTGGGCTTCTGAGCTTTGAAGTACTTAGGAGTTCTTTTTTAAATACTAAAGTTCATGTTTTCTTCTAGTATTGTTCTGGTTTCATTTTTTTACTTAAAGCTTTGCTAGATCTAGAATTTGATGAAAATTACAAAGTAAGAGTCTAACTTTATTTTTTCCCCCAGAAGATTGCCCAGTTGTGTCAACAAAAGCCTTTAAAAAAAAAAAAACATTATTAGCCCTGGCTGGTGTGGCTCAGTGGATTGAGCACCGGCCTGCAAATCTAAGGTTCGCCAGTTTGATCCCTGGTCAGGGCACATGCCTCGGTTGTGGGCCAGGTCCCCGGTTGGGGATGCACAAGAGGCAACCAGTTGATGTGTCTCTCACACATCAGTGTTTCTCTCCCTCTCTTCCTTTCCATCGCTCTAAAAATGAAAAGTAAAAAGAATTTTAAAAATACATTATTGTATTTATCAACATCAATGCCATATTTATAATGATTAAAAAGGCAGGGTTCCTGTGTTTCTTTTATTTGGCCAAAACAGGCATTGAATGTCCTGTATCAGGCCCCAAACCAGCTGTTTCTGTTGCCAACAGTAAGTCAGACAACAAGCCACTCGTGTGCTAGTGGGGAGAGATGAGGCAGTAACTAACTGTGGCGTGCTGTGCAGCAGGTTTTAAGGAACCGGGGTCAGGAGGAAGCGATTCTTCCTGCCACTGGGTGTTGGAAGACCTCTTTAAGGAAGAGTGAGTGCATGAACTGGGTCTTTGTACAGTTGAGCAGCATTCTCCAGGCTTGGAGAAATATTCCAAGCAAAAGGGACAGAAACGTGAAAATGTGTTTTTTCTTTAGATAATGATGTTCGGTTAATCAGGCCAAAGCATGGGCTGCGAAACAAGAGCGTGGTGGGGCAGGCAGGAAAGTAGATTGGAATCTGTTGTGAAGGACCTGGTGAGCTCTGCTGGGACCCGGAGCCTCTGGCAAGTGGGTCTCAGGCCTGGTTGTGGGTCAGAAGGACCTGGGGAGCCTTGCCTGGATGCCTGCATGGTGAAAGTGTTCCAGGGCTCAGCCGAGGCGGAGGTGCCACTCTCAGCCCCAGGGAGTACACAGAACTGTAGCGTGGGAGGAGGGCGAAGTATCTACCCTGCCCTGGCTCTGACCCAAATCCGAAGGCCCCAAAATCTCCCTGGCCTGGATTTGGGGAGAAAATTGAACTGAGGTCATGGAGTCACCCTAACTTCTCTCAAATGAAGCCAAATTCCCAATGTTATCTCTGGACCAGATCAGTTGTCGTGGGCAGTTGTTTGTCAGATGTGTTCAGGTTTCCTTAATTTCTTTTTCTTGCCTGGGGTTTGCCCTTTTTTTTTTTTTTTTTTGGTGAGTTTCCTTGTTAGTAAGTGGTGGAGGTTCCATTGGAAGCATTGCTATTTTCTGTGTGTCTGGTCTTCTCTTCAGGAGTCAGCATTGATAGAGCGTTGGGCTGCTGAAACCCCATCCCTGGACTTCTTCCTTACCATTTCCCTGAAACTGGAGCCAGCGTTAAGATAAGATGAAGACCGTGCTCATGGTTGCAGAGAAGCCGTCCTTGGCCCAGTCCATTGCCAGGATCCTCTCTCGAGGTAGGGAAGACCAACTCTGGCGTCTCCCTGGCCCTGATCTGTAACCATGGTCATTCCTGTTTTACACATTATTTCTTTCTTTTTCCAAAGTGCGACTCTGGCCCGCTGGAGTAGACTCGGTTCAGGACAGCAGGCATTCATGAAGCACCTTGGTATTGGTCACTGTGGAATGCATTTACTGCCACAGCCAGCATGAGCGAGGGCGGGGGCCCCCAAAAGGCACAGGCACCGTTCACAGCATAGCAGCAGGTGCAGACAGGCCTCTGTAAGAGCGCTGTGCTGGTCAGGCTTGGTGGCCACAAGCATCAGAATCCAGCCCTAGTAACTTACACAGAAGGGAGATACACTGCCAAGGCCACACCCTGGTCTTAAGTCTGACAAGGCCGTGCCACAGGCATCTTCACCACAAGACCCTTGCCACTATCCTTGATCCCGATTGCTCCTGCTTCTGCCCACAAGCCTCATGTCACTCAAGAGCAGCCACTAGGCTGAGCCTTGGCCGTGGCCCTTCAAGACACCAGATCCCTGGAAAACGGAACGTCTGCCCCCGCCGCCACTCTGGCCACTGGGTTCTTGGTGCTGCTTCCCCTCCTGTCTCTGAATTCCCTCCAAATAGGAAGGGTATTTCGATACTGGGGACCCAGAAATGGCATACGTCCACCTGACTTCCCCTTGGTCCCAAGGGTGAAGGAGGAAGAGACTCTGAGACAAGTGGGCTAAGAAGTCATGGTCTGAAGGAAACGGGAGACCCCAGAAGTAGTGCTTGGTCCCAGAAGCTGAGAAAGTTTGGCTGGGGGGCCATCAGTGAGGAGTGTGAGACGGCACCATGGGATTCGGTAATTAGGACATTCCTGGGGACCTCTGAGTGAAGTCTGAGAGAAGGGGGGCGGAAATCAAATTCAAGAGTGGACACAGAAGTGCAGAGAAAGAGCCCCAGAGTGCCTGCTCTTGAGAGTTCGGAGGGGGCGCTCCTGGCCCGTGCCGACACAGGGCTCTGTGTGGTGAGCACACCGCACAGGTTGGTTACCAGGGGCATCTTCCCTGTGAACCACGAGACCTCCCGGCACCCAGCTCCCGCAGCGGCCTGAGGAATACCATCACAGACCGCTCTGGGCGAGGAGGCCTCTGGCCCTCCGAGAGGCAGCGTTGGGGCCTGGGGCCTCTGAGGCGGCTGCAGCCCACTGGAGCAACCATGACTGTGCCTCTCCTCTGCAGGGAACATGTCCTCACACAAAGGGCTGAATGGGACGTGCTCAGTGCATGAGTACACAGGGACCTTCGCTGGCCAGCCAGTCCGCTTCAAGATGACGTCTGTCTGTGGTCATGTGATGACCCTGGATTTTCTGGGTGAGCCCCCAACCCCCCACCCACCCATCCCATTGAGGGAAGCCCTGCATGGTGCCTCCCAGGGACCAGCTGGAACCAGGGGAGGGCTCCAGGCAGAGAAGTCCAGAACCTGGGAGTCCTAATGCCAGCAGGTTGTGGCGAAGTCACCGGGGTCCCTGGATGAGGCATCCAGACCTCAGGCTTTGGAGGCCACCATCCATGGGCCCCCATCCCAGCGGCACCCTCAGTCACTGCATGCCCCGTGTACCTTGCTGTGCAGACCGGAGTCGGTGCCCACCTTGGGGGAACCTGGGCTGAGCAGGTGCTTGGGGGAAAGCTGCTGTTCCTGCTGAGTGTCACTGTTGCCACCTGTCACTTGGTGGCTGTCATCATCATCCTCATTTTGTTACTATTATCCATCATCTTGGAATGGCCAGCGTTAGTGACACACTGGCGCAAGGTGCAGGGCAGCATGGCCGACAAGAATCCGGCCTGGGCTCTGAACCACATTCTGCTGGCCCACAGGCTGGGACCGGGCCAGTGACTGGTCCTCCCTGAGTATCTGCTCCTCGTGTGTGAAATGGGTCTTACAACAGTGCCATTCACTTCCCAGGGCTGTCTGGACACAGTGCGACTGATGGTAGAGTGCTTAGCACAGGGCCGGGCACATAGCAAAGCCTCAGTACTTCTTGCTGCTCAGTAGCAACAGTGACATCGATTCAGTTGTGTGGCCGAGCTTTCGGACCCTGAGTTTTACCACTAGTCTGTAGATGGGGAGCTGGGATTGGAACTTGGCTCTATCTGACCCCAGTCTTTCAGGCTGCAGGAAACTGGGCCTAAAAGAAAGGCTGAGTGCTGACCATGTGAGCACCAAGCCCTAAGTAGTGAAGTAGGTGGTTGTATCCAACATGAGGCTCAAAAAGACTGATTCTCCACGGGCATCAACTGAGCACCTATCATGTGCCCAGTCAGTTGCTGGATCGGGGGAGAGGGTTACAGAATCCAGGCTGGAAGAGAAGACAAGAACATGTGTTGCATGGGTCCGTGCTCTGGCACAGTCACCCAGCCCAGGAGTGGTACTTATAGCCACAAGGACCATCCTGGAAGCAAGGCTAGAGCAGCGGCCCTGCCCAGTGGTGGCTCCCATGGGTGGCTGAGGTATGGTGTCATCTCGACAGCCAGGAGAAGGAAGGCTGCTGAAGGAAGGCTCTGTCTCTGACTGTGGAGGTTGCCCCGGGCAAATCATTCTCCAGGCCTTTCGCTCCTTAATTGCAAGACAAGACCACATTATGACGATCACTGGGGCCAAGCTCTGAAATGCGATTCAGATATCCTTGTGCCTGGGGTTTACAGGAAAGTACAACAAATGGGACAAAGTGGACCCAGCAGAGCTGTTCAGTCAAGCCCCTACGGAGAAGAAGGAAGCTAACCCCAAGCTGAACATGGTGAAGTTCCTGCAGGTGCGTGGGGCAGGCGGGGCAGAAGCAGGCAGGGAGGCCCTTCCCCTGGCTCAATTGAGCCCAACCCTTGGGCACACCTCACAGACCTTTCTGTGAGCGCCCCCAGCCGGCCCACGAGGCACCTTTCAGGCCTGCTCCTCCCCTCCACCCCCATCACTACACTATCAGCCACCAGAATTCTTTTAAAATAGTTTGGTGGTGGTGGTTGTCTTTCTAATTTTAAAACAAATGCATATACATTATTGAAAATTGGAATCTATAAATAAGTATAAAGAAGGAAGATTAGTTATAATCACACTGCCCAAGACAACTACTACTATTAACATTTAGGATTATTTCATTTCAGCCCTTTTTCTGTGCAGTTTTCGGGGTTAAGATCTTACTGCATTTTTAACTTCGTTTTGGTGCACAAAGCAGTAGTTCTGAACTAAATCCTTTTCTGAGTGGCTAAGCCAGCCTAACTAGATAGTTCCCCGGCTTAGCCTGGGCCCCTGCTCTGGGCACCAGGCTCCCTAAACAGCTGGGGTTGGGCAGGGGATGGCTGCCCTGCTCCCTGAGCCGGGTGCAAGTGCTGTGGCTGGGCACCGGGGGGCACCAGGCTGTGGCAGGTACGAGTCACCCTGTGCTTTGTGGCAGGTGGAGGGCAAAGGCTGCGACTACATCGTGCTATGGCTGGACTGTGACAAGGAAGGAGAGAACATCTGCTTCGAGGTAAAGGTGGCCCCCACTATGGTCCTCACGTTTGGCCTTTCCTGCCACCTGCCCCAAACCATTCCTGAACCTAGAGTAGGGAATCAACGACATCGGATTAAAAATGCCTTTTCTTCTCCTTTATTTTAGAAATTCTCTAGACACTTAAATGCATAGACTCTACTAAGGGCGATGAAGTGTTACTTCACCTTCTGGGGGCACATTGCGTGAGCAGCAGTAAAAGGGCAGAATTTACTAGATGGATTTGAGCTTCAGAATGGGGCTTTGTCAAGGAGAGAGTTGGTTTTCAGCACTTTGAGTCACTCAGCACCTTCTAGGGACCTTAGGTCATACACGTTGACCCTCGGCAACCTTCCTCACGCCTTTCACACACCTCATTCTTTTTATCCCCACCCTCACATGTCCTCTCCCCACCAGGACGCCCGCCCATACGTGCCTTGGCTATGGTGCCCTTGCACTGGTTGTGGCTACAGGTGTCACCTGGTGCCCCTCAGGCTGTGACTCTATACAGGTCACCCCCTTGCCTCTGCACCCCTAGCTCCTCGCACCTGAGGACTGGCATGCCTCGGGGCTCAGGAAGTGCTTCCAGCACAAGGGGGGAACTTGGGGCACCCCGCATTCCAGCACAGCACCCCCAGCAAACTTGATTACACTCCGTCCCTTCCCAGATACTCCGCTCCGGTTCCCTCCCCTGCAGGGCTGTTCCTCCCCAGGGGGTCTCAGCCTAGGATAGAGAAGGGTAGCAACTCACGGGGCTTTCTCCCTTCAGAATCGAAGCCACTTCTTCCCTGTAAAGAAGCTGCATGCCAGGCTCCAGCATGACTCCCCTCCCACTGCACGGCCTTTTTAGTGAGTCTTGCCTCCAGGACCCCTGCTGTGCTTCACCTCCCCTCACCTCCAGCCACCCTAGTTTCCCACAGTGGGGTCGTCAGGGCCTTCCCACTCCTGCCCGTTGCCTTTTCCTCTTCATCCTGCCTGCCTCTTCTTCAGTCTCTTAAAAGTTCCACCCACCCTTCCGAGCACTCCCTCCTCAAGAAGAAGGGGAAATGGGTCCAGTGGGGTGGATTTGGCAACTGAGTTCCCTTGTGTCCTTGGCAGTAGCATTTCTTGGTTTGGTGAGAGTGGAAGCAGGAAATAAGAGAGAGGGTGGCAGCCTGCGGGATGATATGAGAAGGGGGTGTTTAAATTTGTAGACAAAAGAAGGGAGCCATGTGGCAGGAGTATGTGGAGAGATTGAGGCCTCCGGAAGAGGAGAGAGACAGAGGAGGGTCTGGTGAGAGTAGAGAGGGGATCACACACACAGCTGGGGAGGCTCAGCTCCGGAGAGGAGTCAGGCCCACAGGTGGGGTGTAGAGTAGGAGACGGAGACCTCGGGCGTCAGAGGGGTCACAGCCAGCCACCTCCCTCAGGTCCTGGATGCCGTGCTGCCCGTCATGAATCCAGCCCATGGTGGGGAGAAGACAGTGTTCCGGGCCAGGTTTAGCTCCATCACAGACACGGACATCTGCAGTGCCATGGCCCGCCTGGGTGAGCCTGACCACAACGAGGCGCTCTCAGTGGATGCCCGGCAGGAGCTGGACCTGCGCATTGGCTGTGCCTTCACCAGGTGCTGGCTGCCCTCCCTTTGGCCAGATCCCCCGCCCTTGCTGGTCCCCGTCCTCGGTCCCTGGCCTGATCAGCACCCTGCAGTTTTCAACATTTTAAAAACCCCGAAGGAAACTCTAAATAGACCACTGCTTAAAAAGCAGTATGTTTGTCCATGCTGTGCGGGTCTTGAGGAGAGGGCAGAGGGGATGGGAGGTAATAGAAGGGCTTCCTGGCCCAGAGTGGCCAGAATGTCTGCTCTTCTCTCCCATTTTCTCTACATACACCCCCACCCCACCCCCATGTCCTCGTACCCTGACTTCTGAGCTGGGAGCAGCCAGCCACCTTGGCCTCCTCGCTGTACCCACCAGTGGTTAATGATGGAGTCTTGAGCAAACATATTACTGAAATGTCTTTCTCTCCCCCACCCCATCCCTCCTTGTAGGTTTCAGACTAAGTACTTTCAGGGGAAATACGGTGATTTAGACAGCTCTCTCATCTCCTTTGGGCCATGTCAAACCCCTACCTTGGGATTCTGCGTGGAGAGACATGACAAAATCCAGTCCTTCAAACCGGAGACCTACTGGGTGCTGCAGGCCAAGGTTCTCCTTCCCTTCTCTGTTCTCACTGGGCCTTTGCAGGTTTGGGTGTGGATTCTGAGAGTTCCCGCCATCATCATCATCGTCATCATAGTCCTATAGGCCCCAGATGCTGAGGGTACAATTGTGGACAGCAATACAAGAGGGAGGCCAGAAAGGGATCTGCAGGGTGCCTAGGGAAGGGACCCCAGCTTTCATGGAGAGGCAAGATGAGGCTCAGCCTAGATATGTTGAATTTGGATAAACGAGAATGAACTCAGCTTTGGTGGTGTGGGGTGAGGTCACCCCTTGGGGCCATCAGCTGCCACCGTCAGGTCCAAGGACTGACTTCCAAATTTTTTAAGGTTTGGAACTCCTTCTCCAAGTAAAAGCCTCCATGGACGCTTCTTACAAGATTTGGAACATAATACAGATCTGCTCTGGTCAAGATGGGTCTGGGGACCCCAGGATGAGGCCACAGCTAGTGTTGATTGTGCGTTAGGACGTGAGCAGGGATGGCGTGAGAGGCGGAGGCTCTGACACCCCTTAGGGACACATCAGCTTCAGCTTTGGGCTCTGCTCATGAGACTATCTGCCTAATTTCAGGGGGAGGCCAGCCATCAGAGCCTCCTTTGCTTGGGGAGGGGCTGCACAGCTATGCATCTGCACACCTGCACAGGTACAGCTCTGAGACTTCAGAGCCAGGGCCATACTGCTCCCAGACAAAGACTGGCCTCATCTGCCCCAGTTCTCTGGCAACAGATAGACCTGGGTACTTTCCTCCATTCTCCCTTTGTCCCTTTTCCTGCAGGTTAACGCTGATAAAGACAGATCTCTCCTTTTGGACTGGGACCGAGTGCGAGTATTTGATCGGGAGATCGCACAGATGTTTTTAAACATGACCAAGCTGGAGAAGGAAGCGCAGGTGGGCCTGCTCCACCCCCATCTGTCACCTTTGCCTGGGTTGGGGTAGGAGTGGGTTACCTCTAGGTGGAGGAATAGCTTGTGACCTAGGGTCACGTCTTTCTCCCCCTTTCTGAAACACAGACATCTTTTAGAAAGAACAGTTACACACACACTCCTACTGAAATAGTTCTGCCCACTGCAGTAATTGTAACATGCTACATATCTTCTCTGTGTTGTGCACCGTGCCACTCCTGTGACCCACCAGGCCTCTTCATGCTTCCCTTTCCATGTGACCTGTGGGCATCATCTCCTTTTGACAGGACTTCATGTTACACAAATGCCCCTTTTCTGTGACGTCTAAAGCTGACAACTGCAGAGGGCTCTATGTGCACAGCCATGAACCTGTCCAGGGTCACACAGCTAACACAGACGGGTCTGGGATCCCAACTCCAGTCAGCTTTCATGGCCTTTGTGGTGCTGTATTTCTTACTCAAGGTTTATGAATTGGAAGGACATGCTGCTTGACCGTTAGAAAGAAGGTGACACCACCTGGCAAGGAGCTGCCTGTGGAGGTGGGGCAGGGGGTGGGTAGAAGGTGTTGGGGGATGGGTGGTAGACCCAAGGCCTTTGCAGCAAATGCCATACAGCTGTGACAGCTACCAAAGCCACTGAGTACCTTTTCTTGTCCTCCTTGAGCCTTCCTGGGGTGCCCTCTTACCCACCATGCAGCTGACTCAGGCTTCCAGAGCTTCTTCTGAAGCCACTCCATGCTGTCATCCTTGATCACGTTCCTACGAAGACGCCATTGCCTCTGCCTCCAGCTCTCACCCTAGTGATCCAGCCTTAACGGCTGCACGTACAGTTTGGCCTCAGTGTTCAGCCCACATCTGTCTGCCTGGAATCAGAAGGCCCTGCCCTGGCCAGGTCTACATGGAATTGGCAGGGACGAGCTGTCAGAGCTGAGTTGTTTGAGTTGTTTCAGCCACGGACAAAACAGGATCATCTCTTCCGACAGCTGTTCAGTTTAGAGGTTGAAAGTGGTTGCTGGTAGCTCACCGGTATATTATTTACACTGCATGGTGTTCACAAAAATTTCAAAATAGTCACCAACATTTAAAAATTAGGAGATTTCACATTAAAATCTTGATTTCCACCTTCTCTTGACAAATCAGAAGATGTTGCAATACTAACAGGTCCTGGTGGCAGCACTCAGGCTCACTGAGGGGCAGGCAGCTGACCAAGACAGCCTGCACCCCGGGGCCCACCTGACCCCGCTACCATCCCCAGGGCCTCGCTGACGCTGGCTCCCATCTGATTTTGCATTTGCAATCCATTCTCCCTCTCTCTCTTTTTTTAATATCGATTTGAGAGAGAGAGAAAAAAATCACTTTTTTTGTTCCACGTATTTCTGCATTCATTGCTTCATTCTTCTATGTGCCCTGACTGGGGGTCAAACCTACAGCCTTGACGAGTCAGGGCGGCACTCTAACCAACTGAGCTACAAGGCCAGGGCTGCAGTCCTTTCTCTTGCTTCCCCACTCCTCCAGTTTTTCTCTCTCCCTAGAAAATTCTTTAGAAAATTATTATCTTTCTTTTTTCCTTCCTGGGCCTCAATAAATATTCAAATCTTGAGAGCACTGTGAGGAGTGACTTTGAGAAGCATGGAGACCAAGTCAATGAAAGCAGACCTTTTGTCCATCCATTCTGATTCTATTTTGCTGTCTCTCCCTTTCCTCCCATCCCCAAATCACTGAATCTGTTCTGTCTTCTAGGTCGAAGCTACAAGCAGGAAAGAGAAGGCCAAGCAGAGGCCCCTGGCCCTGAACACTGTGGAGATGCTGCGTGTGGCCAGCTCTTCCCTGGGTATGAGACCATTTCTCTAAAACACCCAGCAGACTCCTTGGAGCAGGCACAGAGCGACCCCATTCAGCCCCGGTGCAGTACCTGGGGTTGCAGGACAGCGCTGACTTTACGCCTGTAGCCTCCTCCCTCCATTCTTACTTGTGCCACGCACCAACCTTCCATGCTCACCCTTGCCAGCACTCACCCCCTCCATGCAGTGCCACCTGAGGCTTAGAGGGAATCAGAGCCTCATGCAGATTTCATTTCTCTTAAATTCCAGAGTGGAAACAGGTGAAAACACAGGAGAGCGGATTCCATTTCAGAAGATTGTTGGTTAATACTTCACAGCTTCTTTGAGTTTATGTAGGGAAAATGCAGACCATGTCATTTGACTAAATGCTGATTCAGGGCCACCCACAAAGCAGGCCCTCACGTGCCCCTCAGAAGCATTAAACCATGGAGGTTAGGCTCCAGATAGAAACTCTGGTCCAAATCCCAGCTCAGCCACATCCTTCCATGTCCCAGAGCCTCATTTTCCTCATGAGAAAAGAGGGTGACCGTACTTAGTACCCACCTCCATTAGTACCCATCTCTGGGCTGTAAGGGTTAGACAACTGGAGGAGCACATCCTAACAGTAACACCGATGACGATTGCCACTGCCCGAGGGGGACATCCGACATTAGCATGCCAGAGCAGCTTCCCTGCTGCAAGGGAGAGGTCAAGACCCATCTGTCCTGCCTGGGACAGCTGTGCCATAGCCTCTCTAAGCCTTGTTTCTGTAATAGCGAGAAGGGGGTTGGGCTGGATAGTTGGTGGCCTCCAGGCATTGGTGGCCCCTCAGTGGCCTTGGGAAACCATGAGCAGTGTCCTCTGGAGCAACACCTCCAGGGATCCTCAGAGGCAGCAATGACATTGAGTGACCAGTAGCTGAGTGTCAGCCTTGCTGGTCACAGAGGAGCAGGAAGACGAGCCCTTTCTCAGTGGCCCTGGAATGCTGTGAGGACAGAAATACCCAGGAGGCTCAGGACGGAGGGCATGTGCTAATTCTGCTGCCATAGCAGATGTCAGCAGACCCTGAGACACGGTTATGGTTCCGTGCCAGAGGGTGAGAGGCAGGCGGTCTGAAGGCCACCTTCGGTCAGTATAGCTACCAACATCGTGTACGTGACACTGAGCGTCCTTGTCCTTAGTCCAGCCTCATAGGTTGAGGACCACAACCTTGAATACGGCTCAGGCACCTGGTCAGCGGCTCTGCCCTGGGCCTTGCCTGCTCAGATTCACCATCACCCCGCAAGAGGCCCCGTTTGCTCTTGGGGGAGCCTGAGGGCCCAGGCCCATGGGCAGGCACTGGCCGACCCCCGCATTCTGGGCCGGCTGAGCCTCCTGTCTCTCGCAGGCATGGGGCCACAGCATGCCATGCAGACCGCGGAGCGGCTCTACACCCAAGGCTACATCAGCTACCCACGAACTGAGACCACCCACTACCCTGAGAACTTTGACCTGAAGGGCCCTCTACGGCAACAGGCCAACCACCCCTACTGGGCCGACACGGTGAGCCCTGTGCCCCCATACGCTCCTGTCACCGAGGCCTTGGGGCCCAGCTCAGGCCTGGCCAAATCCAGGACTGGCAGCAGTCCTGCAGGTGGGAGGACAACCAAGCCCATACTCACACTCTGCTTTGTTTTCTCCCTCTCAGGTGAAGCGGCTGTTAGCAGAAGGTATCAACCGTCCACGGAAAGGTCACGATGCTGGTGACCATCCCCCGATCACCCCCATGAGGTCTGCCACAGAAGCTGAATTAGGTATCAGGTGATCCCCCCACCATTCTCACACTCACATTTACACACACACACACACACACACACACACACTCTTCAAGCTTCTGGTGAGGGAAGGGCAAGAAGCCACAGTGACATGGGACATTTACATGGTGTCAGGCCCTGTTGGCAATGTGGAGACTCCGTGCTGCCCCCATCTGCCCCTGGCTGTGGCAGAGGAGGTCACCTCAAAATTGTGCTTCCTCACCATGGGACAGGACAAGAGTGATGGCAGGTGTACCTGAGTGCAGGGTGCAGACTGCTGCTCGTGGGGACCCTGGAACAGAGGAAGCCAGGCAGGAGGTGGGAGGGTGAGGCGAGTGGGCAGGTGGCTGTGGGCAGAACAGGGTCAGACTGAGACAGAGTGACAAGCTCAGTCGCTGGGCCGAGGCAGTGCTGGTGGCCACATACCAGGAGAAGGCAGAGGAAGGGAGAGCCGTGAGGGTGGAGGTGGGAGCTGCTTGTACACAGCCCTGGTGAGAGGTGATGGTGGCATATCACTAGAGCGGGCCAGGCCACGTGCCTAAATGGCAGTCCCACCTGGAAGCAGGGCAGGAGAGGGGAGCCAGGAACCACCAGGGCACCAGAGACTTGCTTTCTTTGCTGTGTGTTTCCTCCCTTGGGGCTTCCTGTGGCTCTGCTTCTTGAGCAGGAACCAGGAGGTCCTTAGAGCCAGAGTCCTGGCTGGTGACCCACATTTGTGCCAACTGCAGGGTGCGAGGCATGGCGGCTCTATGAGTACATCACTAGGCACTTCATTGCCACGGTTAGCTATGACTGCAAGTACCTCCAGAACACCATTTCCTTCAGGATCGGGCCTGAGCACTTCACCTGCACAGTGAAGACCGTCATCTCACCAGGTAAAACTGTGGGGCCCAGCTTTGCTCCTCTCCTCAGTTTCCCAGATGGATGGAATGTTCTCCACCGGACCTGAGGATGGAGACCCAGGGTCTGAGGCAGCCCTATGTCTCTCTAGGCTTTACAGAGATCATGCCCTGGCAGAGTGTGCCCCTGGAGGAGAGCCTGCCCCCCTGCCAGCGGGGCGACACCTTCCCTGTGGCCGAGGTGAAGTTGCTGGAGAAGCAGACAAGCCCACCTGATTACTTGACAGAGGCCGAACTCATCACCCTTATGGAGAAGCATGGCATCGGTGGGTGCACCCAACCACTGCCCCCCCAACCCCGCACACCCAGGCCCCAGGCCTGAGAGTTCCCATCCCAACACGAGCCCAGGAGGCGGTGCTTCCAGAGCGGCCTGGTGACCCTTCCATGCCCAGCCCCTGGTGATTGGCACCCAGGGAGCTGCCAGCTGAGCCAGGCAGGGTGGCAGTGGGCAGTCCCCCACCGAGGCGTCCATGTCAGGACCCGGCCGTGCTTGTAAAGGCGGAGATGTGCTCTTGCGTACACTAATGCCCAGGAGGCCAAATGATTTCGCTGACAGGAAAAGCAGAAAAGGCAGCCCAGAGTCCTCCTGAGCCCACACAGCCCACCTGAGTCTGTCTTGGAATCTGGTGACAGGGAAACCAGAGTTCACAGACGCCACTTCCCTGTGAGGGAGGCTTAGAGCCCACCAAGGGCTGGAAGCTCCTGCACAATAACCAGGCTTCCAAGTGAAAATTGGCCGCGCAGGGCCGTTTCCCGGCTCCGAGTATGGTTGCTAGTGCACGTGCCTCGCAGGCAAGGTGGCCTTGCCCAGTCCCTGGGCCTGGGGCTGTGACCTGTGTCCTCGCACACTTGAGACCTTCTCCCCAGGCAGTGTTCACGCCGATGGGCACTGTCCAGTTGCTCATGTGCTATCCCAGGTGACCAGACCCCTTCCAATCAATAGGCTTTGGAGGGTCCTGGGATAATCCAAGCCTCTGACCTGACAACAGTTCTGCCTCGTGACAGTGTGGCCTCTGCAGGAGAGCTGAGCCTGCTTCTTCCCAGGGGCCTGGGGGCCTATGTGGGCCCTGCCACAGCAGTCCTCAGCCTCCCGGGAGGTGAAGGCAATGCTTCCCCAGTATCGTCTGCCCCTTCCTATTGACGGGACATCCATGGCTTCTGACAGCCATACACTAGACATTGACCAAATTGAGTTTACAGAAGTGAAGAGGGCTCGTGTGGACTTCTGAACCAGACAGTGGTCGAGGCTGGCTCTGTCAACCAGGGCCCCCAGGGCTCTGTAAAAGGCCCTGGCGCAAGCTGACACTCAAGCCATGGCTAGAACGTAGCGAGGGGCTGGAGAGCCCACTGAGCCACACAGGGGTCCTGGCAGACAGGCAGCAGCGGCCACAGCACTACGCAGAGCCCGCCACACCGGGTTTAAGTCCCCGTCCCCATCTCCTTCTGTGAACATGGGACCTTAGCAGGCTCATTAGCCTCTTAAGCACCTGCTAAGGAGGCTCCTCGGCCAGAGGAGCAGTAGTGGTAGCACCTGACAGTGCTAGGTGACCTTGAAGCCCCTTAGGGAGGTGAGTCCCAGAACTACGAGCCTGTCCCAGGGACTGAGCACTAGGAGGTGGGTAAAGCAGGGCAGGCTTTGAAGGGGACGATTTGCCAGTGTGTGGGCTCCATGTTCAGGGAGCTGGGGCTCTGGCTCCAGAACAGGGTTAGTGCCACAGGATGGCAGCTGGAGAGGCAAGGAGACGTTACTTAACCAGATGTGAGGGGCAGGTCGGATGAGTTCTCTGCCCTTGGCAGAGTTTCTTAACCCCTCTGAGCGTCCAGAGCGGGAATAAGCGCCGGCGCTGGGAAGGGTTCATAAATGGCACGTGGCGCACTGCCCAGCATAGTGCTGGCCAGACACGGCACAGGAGAGGCTAAGGCCCGGGGACCCATGACTGGAGGGGTGAAGGGGAGTCCACAGTCTGATGAGGAGTGTCGACCAAGCCAAGGGACACCAGGGCCTTGCTGTGCATTGCAGGGACCGACGCCAGTATCCCCGTGCACATCAACAACATCTGCCAGCGGAACTATGTGGTCGTGGAGAGTGGGCGTCGGCTCAAGCCCACCAACCTCGGCATTGTCCTGGTCCACGGCTACTACAAGATCGGTGAGCTCAGCTGGCCAAGGCTCCCTGGGCTGCAGCTTCACCTTTGTCAGTTCAGAGCCTCCCATACCAGACCCTGCGGCGAGCCCTGGCTCCCACTGCAAGGGTGCTGCACTGGCCACCGTAGGACCAGCCCCAGCAGGGGCTCAATATGGTGCATGATGAATGGACAAGTACAAAGAACCCAAGAGAGGAGGCAAGGGCTCTTCCCCACAGACCAGCTACCAGCTAGACCTGGATCCTCACTACAGTACCTGTCTGCTCTGTCCCCTTAAGGCCCGGAGGAACATGGCCTTAGGACTGCCAGGAGCACATCTGTGATGCAATCCTAGAGACAGTTGTCTCTGGTGACTCTACCCAGGATTCTTCTGGGTGGGAGAGAGGAAAGGTCTGGGGGTCTGGGGTCCGACCTGGTGCCTTCCGACTCCAGCTGGAGCATCACAACCCCTCAGGTGAGAATGCTCACAGTGGCGTTTCCCCACCTGCAGATGCAGAGCTGGTGCTCCCCACCATCCGCAGCGCCGTGGAGAAGCAGCTGAACCTGATCGCCCAGGGCAAGGCTGACTACCGCCAGGTCCTGGGCCACACCTTGGACGTCTTCAAGAGGAAGTTCCACTACTTCGTTGACTCCATCGCAGGTGAGGCCTGCCTCTTCTCTGCCCCGGGGTCTGAGAGCTGCCACCACTCAGAGTGCCAAGGGTCCCCATGTGAGACCAGCCCCCAGATCTGGGCTCTAGGCCTCTTTTGGATGATGGGTCATCGCGGACCCTTATCAGGATTAAAAAGCCAGTGTATTAATACCATAGGCAGGGCACATGGCTCATCTGACTAACGGGGCTGCATCTCTGCTGTTCCTATTACTGGCTTGGAAACCCCACCACCCCCAGGGCAGGGATGTATTCCCTCACAGATCCTCTGCCTCCTGTGGTGGCCTTCTCTCCAGCCTACCCGTTTACACCCGCTAGGGAGGTGAGCTGCTGCAGGCTGGGAGGACATGACTCTCCCGCACTGCTTGCTTTCAGGCATGGATGAGTTGATGGAGGTGTCCTTCTCGCCTCTGGCAGCCACAGGCAAGCCCCTCTCCCGCTGCGGGAAGTGCCACCGGTTCATGAAGTATATCCAGGTAGGTGGTGGGTGAAGGGCTGCCTCTCCTGGCCAGTAGTGCCCTTGTGCACAGACTCGGGAAAGTCTTGTCACCTCTGTAGGCCTCCACATTATCCACTGTCATGCAGTATATTCTTTGTTCCAGTTGTCTCTCAAGAGTAACGAAGAGGCCTAAAGCAGCCTTGCCAACAAACACTCAGTGTCCCCATGACCCCAGGAACACATACGCTGTTAGGTCACTTAAACACATGTTGTCCATTGTTTCCTGTCAACACATTCCTTGCTATCGTGAGCGTTAACATACATGCTGGGATTTTAGAACTGCCTTTCTTCTGTGTAGAGGAAGTGTCCTGAGACTCGTGGCCTGGATCCTTGCCTGAGAGGTTCTTGTCTGGCAGCATATTACATATTATGTGTTGTATGTCACATGTTATGTATCACACATTACATGTTATATATTCTGTACCTGTATTGCACATCATGTATTTGCTACATATTACATATTACACGTTCTGTATTATGTATGTGTGTATATACATGTATTGTGTATTAGTGTTATGTATTATCTATTATATATTACATAGGACTTACTGTGTGTTGTATATTACATACTGCATTTTGTGTATTCTGTATTACGGGGAGAATGAAGGTGGGCAGGAGGGTCAGGTGGCCCCAGCAACCCTGTGCCTCTCCCCTGACGTTGCTACAGGCCAAACCAAGTCGCCTGCACTGCTCCCACTGCGATGAGACCTACACCCTCCCGCAGAATGGCACCATCAAGCTCTATAAGGAGCTCCGGTGCCCGCTAGATGACTTCGAGCTGGTTCTGTGGTCATCAGGCTCTCGTGGCAAGAGCTACCCTCTGTGCCCCTATTGCTACAACCACCCACCCTTCCGGGACATGAAGAAAGGTGAGAATACCTCATCCCTGGGCTTCAACTCTCCCTCCTAAGCTGGGCCGCCCTCGTCCCTCCAGGTATCTGTGGTTTCTATCAGCACCAGCCCCTGCCTGATGTCACGCTGGACTCTGACAGTACCCCTTCCCTGGGCCTTCCCATGCTACCGGTGCTAAGATAGGAGACCCCCGGTGTACCCAGGCACTGCCGAGGCATCAGCCCTACCCCCTGCCACTTTCTGCCTCGTCACAGTTGTGCAGTTGACTGTGGTAAGCTCACTCAGCACCTGGGCCGTGGGTGTGCTGTGCCCCCTCCTGGGCTGCGGTGAGTGAGGGGATGCAGCAGGCGGGAGTGCACCTTCAGTCAGTGCCCACCAGTGTTCTCCATCCTCATGCCTGTTACTGGAGAGAGGAGAGGGAGTACCCTGGTGGGGCTGAGAGACTGAGCCTGGAATCTGAAGGGGGTCCAGGACCCAGAGTGCTCACCCTCAGCTGTGCTGTCTCCTTTACACCCTGCACGGGCCCTGGGGTGTCATCGCCTCATACTATAGGCAGGAATGAGGCGTCCACCCACCGCCCCAGGAGGCCTGGGAGCCCTCAGGGGTCTCGGTTTACCCCTCCTGACTCAAGCCTCGCCTGTGGGGCAGGCACTAAGGCCCATCCCTGCCCTCCAGCAGCTTCCAGGGGAGCTGATAGCCCCATGAGGCCCACTCAAATGAGGTCCACACAGAGCTGCTTGTAACAAGCTGCGGAAGCAAAGTGAAAGGCAGATGGACTTGGCTGAAGGCCACCAGGAAGGCCTTTGGGAAATGATGTGAGCCCGGGGAGAGGGGTGCTCAAAGTGTGAGGAGATTTCAGATAAGCAGAGAATGGGTGAGCTCTAGAGCCCAGGCCAGTGTGAGCAAAGCTGAGAGGAGCACTTTCTGCTGGGACAAGGGGTGCTGGACTGTGAAGCACCGAGAGAGGCCCAGGGGTGGGGGGGTGGGGCTGCAGCATGGGAAAAGTGGGGCAGGTGTGCTCACAGGCTGCCCTCTCCCCGCCAGGCATGGGCTGCAACGAGTGCACGCACCCCACCTGCCAGCACTCGCTGAGCATGCTGGGCATCGGCCAGTGCGTGGAGTGCGAGAGTGGTGTGCTGGTGCTGGACCCCACCTCAGGTCCTAAATGGAAGGTGGCCTGCAACAAGTGCAACGTGGTGGCACACTGCTTCGAGAATGCCCACCGCGTGCGGGTGTCTTCTGAGACCTGCAGCTCCTGTGAGGCTGCCCTGCTCGACGTGGACTTCAACAAGGCCAAGTCCCCACTCCTGGGCGACGAGACGCAGCATACAGGCTGTGTCTTCTGTGACCCTGTCTTCCAGGAGCTGGTGGAGCTGAGGCACGCGGCCTCCTGCCACCCCATGCACCGAGGTGGGCCAGGGAGGAGGCAGGGCCGAGGGCGGGTCCGGGGTCGGCGGCCTGCTGGGAAGCCCAGCGCCAGGCGACCAAAGGACAAAATGTCAGCCCTGGCTGCCTATTTCGTATGATGGCCCCATCATTCCTCACCCAGGCTCCAGATGGTTGTCCTTTAGACCACAAATCATTAAAAGCAATTTTGTCTTCTCCAGAGCAAGCATCTGGGGACCTTTTGCTGGTGTCAGGGTTACTGTGTCCTCCCCCACATCTCCTCATCGCCCCCCCGTCCCTGTCCCCTTGCCTCCCCCTTCATTCTGCTTACACCTCCTAAAGGCCTGCTCTTCCCACACCTCAGCAGTGCCTTCATGGAGGATACCAAGTGTGGAAATGGTAGCTGTGTGCACAGTAGGAGGTGTCCCTGATGTCTGTCTGGGAGGAGGGCACCACCAGCCTGTCACCCCAGGCAGGTGTTGCAGGAGGGAGGCCCAGTGGAGAAGATGGGGCTAAGAGAAGTGCTCCCAGGACTTGGCCCTCGGTGCAGCCCACCGCTCAGGGTCAGACCCTGTGTTCCTGGTTCAGCAGCCCTGAGCAGGTCTGTGTCTGGTACCTCAGGTGACCCTGACAGTCTCCAGGACCTGTTCCGATTTCCGTTGTCAAACAGGCCCTGATTGTCTCAGACAGTAATTTTCAGGGGGGCAGAGGGGCCATGGTTATCCGTTCACATGCCAGTGTTGAAAATCGCTTGTAAACCTTATTGCCGTGTGGTAGCTGGGTGCGCGCAGGAAGCTCGCCCGCCTGCCATCCTTCCTGTGCCCCCACCCCAGCCCTGAGGAGGAGCACCTGCTTTAGGCAACCACAAGCCCCCTGAGCTTTGGAAACTCTACCGTTGGCCATGTGGCAACAGGAGCTTGGTAATATGGCTTCCCAGGCTGTTTAGTGGAGGCACATTTGTACAAGGGGCAGATAAGTGTTTCACACAGGGACCCCCCAGTCTTGGTAGTAGATTCACAGTTCACACTAGAACATAAAAGGCTCTGAGGAGAGCCTCTGTAAATAAACCTGTGGCCTTACCTGGCATTCCGCAAAGGAGCTGCACCCCCAGGCTCCCTCTTCCTGGAGGCTTCAGCGAGCCCAAGTGGTGCTCCCTAGAACACAGTTTGGGAAACGACTCCAGAAACTCTTGAAAGGCGGTCTCTGTGAGCAGTCTCCCTGCGAAGCTGTGCTGCAGCAGCCTGGTCCTGGAGCACTGACAACGGCACGGCTGCTGGGGGAAGGGTCACTGGCGCAGGACTGTTGACTGCTTGGCTACCCACTTTGACCCTGTCACCTAGCAGACGCAGGGCCTCCTCTCCTTATGTTCTAGGACCCCTCCAGTGAGGCAGCCAGGGTGCAGGGTCGGTTTGGGTTTAGAAGACAGATACTGGATGTTAGGCCTAAAACCCAGACCACCCGTTCCTTACCAGGGTTCTGCAATGAGGTTTCAGCCTGTGGGGCCAGGAGCTCAGTTAAGGAGCTACTGCAAAGTCCAGACGAGATGGCGGCCTGGATCAAGGTGGTAGCCATGAAGGTAGGGAGAAGCAGGGTGATTTATTTTTTATTGTGGAAAATTTCAACCAAAAAAGTGGAATAATACAATGAACCTCTGTACACCATTACCCAGCTTCAACAATTAACCTGTAGACAATCTTGTTTCACATCTCCTCTCCTGCATTATTTGGATGTGAATCCTAGACGTAGCATTTCACTGGATATATTCTGACTGTAAAGCAGACAGTTCTTGCTAATGGATAGATGGGGTAGAAAGATCAGAGTTAAGGACCACTTCAAGGCCTTGGGCCTTAACAATTGGAAGGATGGAGTCATCCTTGACTGAGACAGGAAAGACTGGCGAAGGGCACTGTGTAGGAACGAGGACCAGGAGCTCAGTTTTGGAACTGAAGTTTAAGGTGTTTATTGGAGATACACATGGAGCAGGGAGTTGAATATATGAGTCTGGATTTCAGGGGGAAAGGCTGGGCTTGAGACACAAATCCAAGGACCACGAGCATAGAAACATTTAGAGCTACAAGACTGGATGAGATGACTCAGGGAGTGAGTATAGAGCAAGAAGAGGAAAGGACCAAGGACTGAGCCCTGCAGCATTTAATAGTGTGAGGAGGTTGGGGAATTGCAAGAATCCATCAAAAAGAGTGAGAAGGAGTGGCGTAAGAGGTGGAAGAAAAACTAAGAGTGCTGTTTTGGTAGGACATCAGGGTAATTTTTACTTTCTCAAATAAAGACATTTTTAAAAGAAAAAAAAAGTGCTGTTTTGGAAGCTATGTGGAGGCATCGTCTTAAAAAGTGATCCACTGGGGTCAAATGCTGGGCGAATCTACTCTGACATCCTGATGGCAATGGTGAATCAGGGGAGTGACCAGTGGTGAAATTAGCTTTCTGGAAAGGTCTGGATGCTTCTGCAGTGAGGATGGGTCGCAGGAGACAAGAGTAAGTGCAGAGAGACATGTCAGGACCCTGCAGAGGTCCAGGTGAGAGGCGACAGTGGCCTGGTCTTGGCTGGAAGCTGTGGAGAGAAGGGGCTGGATTCTAGGTCTCTTGGAGGAAGGGTAGGCATAGGACTTGGTGACTACAGGTAGGAGGTGAGGGACAGGGAGAAGACAGGCATGGCTATCAGGTCTCTGGCTTGGGTCCTTCAGTAACTGGTAGAGGGCACTATTAACAAAGGGGGAAGATTGAAGGAGAAATGGGAATGGGGGGAGATCAAGAAGTGTATCTTCGACAGATGACTTAGAGGTACCCATGGGTGATAAGGGAAGTGAGCAACTCCATGTGAAGACAGATTTGGTTTTCCTCAGCGCATGGCGAGATCACTGGTGCCTTAGGGAAGGGTGACTGATACTGAAATTATATAATGGGCTAAGAAAGTGAAACTTTAGAGTACCATATGGGGTGGCCAAAGAGATGGGACAAAGCCAGAGAACTTAAAAACCCTATCCACATTGCCTAATGCTTCTGATAAGTTGAGAAATATGGATCTAAAAAATACTCAAGAAGCTGCTGGTGACTACCTTGGATGCAGTCTTGCTGGAGAGATGGGAGCAGAAGGCAGATTAGGGTAGATTGAGGAGTAAGTGGGGTGAGGGGAGTAGAGACCAGGAGTGTAGCTAACCCTTGTAAGAAGTTTGCCATGAAAGGGAGGAGAAGGTGCGAGCTAGAGGAGGTTGTAGGATGGGGAGTGTTTATTATTTGAAATAACATTTTGAGAAAAACCCACAGCCATGACACACTTCAATTTAAACTTTCAAACTGACTACCCCCAAATGTAAAGCATCACTTTTTATTTCATAAATTTGAAGTTTCCATATTGCAAATGTTTGGTAGTAGTGCCTGGTTCTTAAGTACTCCCAAGTATAACAGTTTAAAGAGCTGTGGCAATTTCGCAAACCTCAGCCCACAATAGAGTAAGGATCCAAATGTTTGCCATATGTTTATGATGACAGATAATGAACTTCAAGACAACATAAAATTTATTCAAGCAATAAACATTCAGGCCTTACATTCTGGTTTTTTTCAGCTTCATGAAATCTATGAGATTTGAGAACTTTTCAATTTGATCGCTAATACAGTGGATGGCATTTGAAGGTTTGAAAAGGGAACATGGAGTTGGTTATGTATTGGTTTTATGGTTTGTCAACATGCCACCCAGTTGAACATGTTTCTATAGGGAGGGGGAAGAGCCAGTGGATAGGAAGGGGGTGGGCTAAGTTTAGGGCCTGCAACAGACATGCTCTGTTGAGGGTACTGTAGATTTTCTTTTTTGTCATTATTATTATATCTTGTCTAAGGAAAGTATTTTTTTCATGGATACAAATCTTGGAAACTTAATACATCCACAGTCCTCCATGCTGGCTGTCAGAAATACAGAGCGGGTGGCCAGGACAGAGAGACAACCGATGACTACTTGGAGGCCTACTAGTGGATGGTGAGTCCTTAAAGAGCCTCCGTCCTCTAACTCACTGCGGGGGTCTCCACCCCATGCTCCAGGCTGGACATATCTCTGCAGAACTCTGAACAGTCACTGATAGGTCCAGCAGGATAAGAAGCTAAGGGCACAGCCTGAGTCTGTCAGTGGTCCACCCAGCTGAGGCAGTGAGCACAGCCCTCGTCCAGTCAGGCATCTTATCAACAATCGTCCCTGCCTCAGGGAGCTGGGGATGCCAGAGGGGAGCTCACTGCATGGTGTAGGGAAGGACACTGAGCCATGGCGCCATGGTCTTGGGCAAGCTTCTCTGAGCTTGAATTTTCTCATCCTTAAAGTGGAAGGTAAAGGCTATGTGTCATTTATCTCCTGCTGGGTAACGAACCACTCCATAGTATTAATGGTTTAAAACAACATTATTTAGCTCACCTCTTTGGGGGGCTGGCGTGGCTGTGTGTTTGCTCTGCACTGTGGTCCGCTAGAAGGCTGTCTGCTGACTGGACGCTCCAGGATGTCCTCACTCACATGTCTGGTGGTCGGCTGCTGGCTGGGGTGATGAGGCGCTACGAGGCGTTGGGACCCTTCATCACCCAGCAGGATAGGCCAGGGCTTTCCAACATGGTAGCTGAGATCCAGGTGCAGCAAGAGAGGGCAACCTCTAGCACTTTCAAGTTTCTGTATGTGTCACCCGGGCCAGCATCCCAGTGGCCAGAGTAAGTCCCGTGGTCAAGGCTGGAGTCAGTGTGGGAGAGCAACACCACAAGGCACAGCTAGATGGAGCAGAATAATGTGCAGGCATTTTTGGAGATATTGCAAAGAGCAAAGAGATGTGACTAAGTAGTCGTAAAAATAATAGCATACAGTTATTTCCACAGAGTGGAGGCTCAAACATATGTTAAATGAGCAATTCTCATACGTTTACATGAGGTTCAGAGAAGGTCAGTAACTTCAATGGGTCACACAGCCGACTGGGGGAAGAGTGAAAATTTGCACCTGGGGCTGTCTGATTCCAAAGCTCATGTTCACAGCCGTCATCCTTCGCTGGCTTGCCGGCACGTGGTATTCGGCTCCATCTTAATAAGGACTAATCGAAGCTTTTATCCAGGGTGGAAGCACCATTTCTCCATTTTCACTTTTCCCTTGATTGTTCTCAGACAATGAGACTCTGGCATCATTTTAAGAAGCCAGCTGTCTGTTCAGCTTCTCATCTGCACCGCAGAGTGAGGTCGGGGAAGCCGGGCACAAAGTAGAAACCAGAGATCATTTGTTTTTAAAAATCACCTACTCATACCAGCAAAGACCTAGTGAAGAGACTCAACTTCCAACCTCACTAAGCGGTAATAAGGCACCTCAGCCCCTTCGTGGTGGGGAGGTGGGCTCGTGGTTGTGTCAGGAAAGGCTGAGGGGGGAGTAGGACTTTCATCCCTCTCCGATACTAAGCAAATCAGTCCTCCAGGCCCTGGTGTCAGTAGAGATCAGGGAGAGCCTGGCGTTGCACCCTGCTTCCAGCAGTAAAGCAGAGGTCACCCTCTCCCCCCTGGGGTGGTGTCAGAGGGAGATTTCTCCACCACCCAGTGGCAATGAGGCCCTCTCCCTACCTGCGGTGTCATTGAGGTCACATGGTACACTCAGAATGCACTCATACTGTTACCTGCGAGGGGTTCTTGCCTTCCTCTGCCCCCAAGACAGAAATCAAGCGAGGAGATAAAACAGGTGCAAAGAAAGGCATTTACTGAAAACAAAGTGGTGGGAAAGGGAAAGGGGAGAGAGCTTAGTGCTCCAAGGGCGCACATGCCAATGAAGAACACGGCTCCCTGGAATGCTGCCAGGGTCTCGCTTATGTAGAGCTCAGTTCTTCTCGCAGGCGCAGAGTGGTTTTCTTTGCTTTACGGGTTCCCAGCCCAAAGCTGGCATCGTGACCCCAGTGCAGATGCGGAGCTCTCTGCTTTTCAGGTTGCAGCTGTGGGTTGGTATCCACTGCGCAAATGCAGAGCTGCGCTTTTTGCTTTCCAGGAAATTGTTGCTAGTGCTGACCAGCAGGTGTCCACCAGGGCGTGCACAGGGTGGTGCTCTTCGGGGAGTAACTGAAGAGAAACTTTAAATGTATCTAGGAGAGGCAAAATAATTAATAATAACAATAATAATAATAATAATAAATAAAACAGCATTCTTATTTAAGAGAGACTCGGCTTATTTCAATACGGTCCCCACTATCAATGGGTCCAGCTTTATGGGGAACTGGAACTCATCCACCCCTCCAATACTAAAGAGCCTCACCCCTCGGGGGTTAATAAAGGTCAAGTGGGGAACCTAGATGTCCACACTCACTTGACAGTAATGAGGCAGGACCCCCATCCCTTGAGTAGTGTTTAAATATGACCCAGAGTCTCCTAGCATAATACCCCAGGTGTGCAGGTTTCAATAAAAAATTACTCATCATGCCCTGGCTGGTGTGGCCCGGTTGGTTGGAGCATCGTCCTGTAAACTGAAAGGTCACAGGTTTGATTCCCAGTCAGGGCACATGCCTGGGTTACAGGTTCGGTCCTGGTCAGGGAGCATATGAGAGGCAGCTGATCAATGTTTCTCTCTCACATCGATGTTTCTCTCCCTCTCTCTCCCCCTCCCCTCCCCTCTCTCTAAAGTCAATCAGCATGTCCTCTGGTGAGGATTTGTTTAAAAAGAAAAAAAAAAAAACCTTATTAAAAAAAAATATTCACCACACCAAGAACCAGGAATATCTCAAATGGGCTGAACAAAGACAATCCACAGATGACAACACTGAGGTGACAGACGTGTCGGGAATGTTGGACGAAGATTTTAAAGTAGCCATCATAATGGTTCTCCAAGAGCAATGAAGAATATCCTTAAAACAAAAAGAGGCGAGTAGGCACCTGTGGCTATAAAAAGGCAACATGAGGGATCCCTGTGGTGATGGGCCTGTTCTATACTGTGACTCTATCCGCAGTCAGTATTTTCTACTATAGTTTTGCAAGGTGTTACATTGGGGGAATCTGGGTACAGGGTATATGGCTCTTGGTATTGTTTCTCACAACTACATGTGAAGCTACATCTATCTCAAAGTAAGTTTCATTTTTTAAAAATAAGGAATCCCATCTGTAGCAATATCAGTCTTTTGGTACTTCTCCTAGCCCCCAATTTTCCAGAAAGAAGCAACTCAATGCAATAAGAATCAAGATCTATAAATGTAGCGTTAATAGTGTCTGAAGTTTGTCCTCTTTTAACACTCAACTAAAAATCCTGCCTACTCATTACTGTAGGGGCTTCCATTCTATTTATTATTATTATTATTATTATTATTAAGTTCATGTTTCCAAAGAGCTAACTCATTGAGTTTCCAGATTAGAGGATTGTTGAGAGAATTTCAAGAGATTATACATGTAAAGCACTCAATGTAGAGCCGGGTAGATATAAGCAATGTATTACATTAGCAATAATTTGTTTGTAAAAATTTGTAGAGAGTCAGTCAACTTGGTTCCCAGCTCAGTCGCAAACATTTTCTCAACTGTACTTTCCCCCAAACTGCTTAGAAGACACTGCTCTCAATGTCCATGTTTAATCAAGATGAAAGATCATGAGAGTAGGGAACGATTTTGGTCCATCATCACTTGCCTGGTACGGGCTGAGTGCTTCATTTCATTGACATGAAGTGAGTAACAACACCTCCCTGGGGAAAGAGTTGCTGGGTTCCTGCTTGGCAACCCCCTTCCTCCTTGGCAATCCTGCATCCCTCGGCGTGACTAACGGGGGCACCAGGGCATTGAGGTCCCGGTGTGGGAATGGGGCTCCCCGCCTGGATGTGGGAGCCGCAGCCACTCAGCCCTGTTAGTACTGGGAGCTGAGAGAGGAGACAGGTTTTCATTTGTCTTTGTTGTGTGCAGACCTGGGAGTGGAATTACTGGGTCACGTGGTAACTGTTTCATGGTTTGAGTGCTGACTGCCAGACTGTGGCTGCACCATTTTATATTCCACTCAGCGCATGAGTGTTCCAAGTTCCCCACATTCTTGCCAACAATGGTCTGTCTTTTCAATTATAGTCATCCTAGTGGATGTGAACTGATTCTGATTGTGGCTTTGATCTGTGTTTCCCTGATAGCCAATGACGGTCGACATCCTCTTATGGGTTCAATGTCCATTTCCACATCTTCTTTGAAGAAATGTCTATTTAGCTCATTTGCTCATGGGGGAAAAAAAATGGGTTGTCTTTTTATAATTGAATTGTCATAATTTTTTTTTCTATTCTAGATACAACTTTCTTAACAGATATATGATTTGTAAAATTTTCTCAACATTGTTGTGTTTTTCATTTTTTGGATAATGTTCTTTGAATCAAAAAAAAGTTTTTAATCTTGATGATGTCCAATTTATGCATAATGAAGTCTCACTAGTTAGAAATTACTTAGCTCTTAAAGCATACCCTCATCAATATTTGGGTTCTATAAATTAAGATACAAACAGGAAAGGGATATGGAAACATTTGAATTAGTTCATTTAAGGTGTGGCGTAGGTGAAGGAGGATTCATTGGGGAACAATGTCATTCTGCTGTTGAAATCCTCTAGTGGTCTCCCACTGTTTTGTCTATAGTTAAAGGTTTTTTTTAAAAGATTTTATGTATTTTTAGAGAAAAAAAGGGAGAATGAGGGAGAGAAACATCAATGTGTGGTTGCCTCTCACACACCCCTAATGGGGACCTGGCTTGCAACCCAGACATGTGCCCTGACTGGGAATCGAACCAGCAACCCTCGAGGGTCTGTACACAAAGTAATCAAATCTAGTCCAGTCAAAAACTATTAAAACACGCTTTTGTGGTATGTGGCTTGTGGCTCTTGGGATACAAGATGGGGAAGATGTGAGAATTAGCAATTTGATGCGTGTGGATGGGACGATATTAAGAACTAGTTCCCAAACATGTTTCCAAAAATTGTTCTTGTTTTAAAATCAAACTTTCAACTGAAATGCTCATCTTGGCCTGTGACCTTGTCTTGCTTTGTGTCATGTGTCATCGGCTGTATAAAACATTTCTTACATGTTTCACAATTCATTACCCTTTGAATATAGATGATCTGCTTTTCTAGGCTTGAAGTGAGTGATACAGTCAAATCCCATGTAACTGTCTCAGGAAAACATGATTCATCAAATACACAGATGGTAAGTGTCTATTTGATATCTGCCCAATCCTTCTCGGTTGTTCTGAAACTGAATTTGTATGTACTTTAGAATTTGGAATGTTGCCATTGGTTTCTCCAACGAGCCAACAAATACAGGTTTACTCCTGTACCGTAGCTGAACGCACACTTTTGGTTTTAGCTACTGCTTAATATCATCATGATATACTAATTTCTTCCAGCTCGAGGACTTGGAATTATATACAAATGTAGGGTAATGCGGATTGTGGTGATGACCACATTCACCATTTCCCTCCCAGTTGTAACCTGCGACGTCTATAATCTATCCCTTCCACCATTTGCTCTTCCCTGTGCTCGGTATTTTTCTTGGGTTTTTCCTTTCCTTTCTCCCATCCGATGTCTTTAGCCAAGTGGTGATTATATTGAAGAAACTAAAGAAACTTTTTTTTTTCTTGCTTCTTTGGGTTCTTTCCCCTAATTTATCTCACATTCTGCCATCCTCCTCAAGGATGACCTTGAAAAAGGATTTTCGTTTCTTAATCATGAAACCAGGCTATTTCTCCTATTGTCTTCTTCACAAAGCCTAGACTACCCTCTCCTTTTAGTTTCCAGTAGGAAACCTTTGAGGCTACTCTGAAGGATACCTTCTATGGGCCATACTATTTCTCAAATGAAATGTCTTACGTTTGAAATCCTGTGGTACTTACATTTTGTGTCTTGCCTGCTGTTACTTGATCGACTCCTCTCTTTCTTCTCTGTGGCGTAGCTTTCAA
>PVJD01014511.1:0-28799 GCA_004026545.1 Mormoops blainvillei
AGAGAAGGGAACAGAGGTACAAAGGAAAAAAATGGCAACAAATAAGTACCCATGAATAATAACTTTAAATGTAAATGGATTAAATGCTCCAATCAAAAGACAGAGTTGCTGAATGGGTAAGAAAACATGACCCACATATTTGCTGCCTACAAGAAACCCACTTCAGAACAAAAGAGCTACACAGTCTGAAAGTGAAGGGATGGAAAAAACATATTCTATGCAAATAGACATGAGAAAAACAGGAGTAGCAATACTGATATCAGACAATATAAACTTCAAAACAAAGGGTATAACAGAAGACAAAAAGGCCACTAAATAATACTTAAAGGAGTGGTCCAACAAGAGGATATAACTCTTGTAAACATATATGCCCCAATATAGGTACACCTAAATATATAAAGAAAGTATTGGAGGACTTTAAGAAAGAGATAGATAGCAATACAATCATTGTAGGGGAATTGAACACCCCACTGTCAACAATGAACAGATCTTTCAAGCAAAAAATCAATAAAAATATTGCAGAATTGAATGACACTCTAGAGCAAAGGGACTTAATGATATTTATTGAACTTTTTCACCGCAAAGAAGCAATGCACATATTTTTCTCAAATACACATGGTTCATTCTCAAATAGAAACCACACAGTAGTACACAAAACACGCATTAAAAAAATTCAAGAAAATTGAAATTATACCAAGTATCTTCTTGGATCATAATGACTTGAAACTAGAGACCAGCCTCAGGAAAAGACCTAAAAAACATTCAAATACATGGAGGTTCAATGACATGTTATTAAATAATGAATGGTTAAAAATGAGATCAAGGAAGAAATCAAAAAGTGTTTGAAAACAAATGAAAATGAACAGAGAGCAACCCAAAGCATACTGGCAAAGTGAAGGCAGTCATAAGAGGAAAGTTCATAGCAATTCAGGCCTACCTAAAGAAGATGGGAAAATCTAAAATAAACAACCCTACATCTGAAAGAACTAGAAGAACAACAAAAACAAAGCAAAGAGCAAGCAGAAGGAAGGAAATAATCAAGATCAGAACTGAATTAAATGGTAGAGACAAAAAAAAAATTTCAAAGGATCAATGAATCCAAAAGCTCGTTCTTGGAAAAGATAAAAAAAAATTGATAAAACTTTAACCAGATTAATAAAAAAGAGAGAGAGAGAAAGGACTCAAATAAATAAAATCAGAAAGTAAATGGGAGCAATAACAACCGATGCCATAGAAATACAAAGTATTGTAAGAAATTACTATGAACAACTACATACCAAGAAATTGGACAACCTGAGCCAAATGGATACATTTCTAGAAACACACAATTTTCCAAAACTGAACAAGAAAGAAGCAGAAAGCCTGAATGACCAAACTAGCAAAATTGAAGTAGTAATCAAAAAACTTCCAGCACACAAAAGCCCTGTCCAGATGTCTTCACAGTGAATTTGACAAAATATTCAAAGAGGAACAAACACCTCTCCTTATCAAACTTTTCCAAAAAATTGAAGAAGAGGCAAGACTCCCAAACACTTTTTGCAAGGCTAGTATTATCTTACTTCTAAAGCCAGGTAAAGACACAGAAAAAAAAAGAAAATTACACTCCAATACCTCTGAGGAACATAGATGCTAAAATTCTCAACAAAATACTAGCAAACACAATCCAACAATTCATTGAAAAGATTGTACACCATGATCAAGTGGGATTTGTTCCAGGGATGCAAGAATGGTACAATATTCACAAATCAATAAATGTGAAACACCACATAAAAAAGTGAAAGACAAAAGTCACATAATCATATTTGATCTTATTTCCCTTAAGATCAGGAAAAAGACAAGAGTGTCCACTTTTACCATTCTTATTCAACATAGCCACAGTGATCAGACAAGAAGGAATAAAAAGCATCCAAATTGGAAAGGAGGAAGTAAAACTCATTGTTTGCAGGTGGTATGATAGTGTCCATAGAAAACCCTACAGTTGCCACCAAAATCTACTCACCGAATAAGGGAATTCAGCAAAATAGTGGGATACAAAGTCAATATTCAGAATTGATGGCATTTTTGTACCCCAACAATAATTATCAGAAAGATAAATTAAGAAAAAATTCCATTTATTATAACAGCAAATAATAATTATAATAAAGTGCCTAGAAATAAATTTAAGGATTTAAAAGACCTGTACTTGGAAAACTATAGAACACGGAAGAAAGAAATTGAGGAAGATACAAATAAATGGAAGTATATATCCTGTTCATGGATTGGAAGAAATAATATCATTAAAATGTACATACTACCTGAAGAAATCTATAGATTCACCACAATTCCTATTACTATAAGAAGGGCATATTTCACAGATCTAGAACAAATACTCCAAAAATTTATATGGAACCAAAAAGACCCCAAATGACCACAGTGATCTGGAGAAAGAAGAACAAAGTTGGAGAGATCACAATATCTGATATCAAACTATACTACAAAGCCACTGTAATCAAAACGATCTGGAACTGGCATAAGAACAGACACATGAATCAAAGGAACAGAATAGAGAGCCCAGAAATAAACCCACGTCTCTATGGTCAATTAATATTTGCAAAGGAGGCATGAGCATACAATGAAGTAAGGGCAGGCTCTTCGATAAGTGTTATTGTGAGAACTGTGCAGGTATATGCAAAAAAGAGAAACTAGACCACCAACTAATACCATACACCAGAATAAATTCACAATGGGAAAATGTTTAAGTAGTACTATCAAAAAAGTCTGCATGGAAAAAAGTATATGGGAAGTATAATTTCAGATACCCTACGTAGCAATCTTTTTGCCCTTATATCTCACAGGGTAGGCAAAATAAAGGAAAATATAAACAAATGGGACTATATCAAATTAAAAAGTGTCTTTATGGCTGAAGAAACCAGCATCAAAATGAAAAGGGGAACTGACTGTATGGGAGAACATATTTGCCAATGACACGTCAGACAAGGGTTTAATCTCCAAAATATATAAAGAACTCATGTGTCTCGACACAAGGAAGACAAAAAACTCAATTAAAAATGGGCAAAAGACCTGAATAGACACTTCTCCAAGGAGGACATACAGATGACCCATCGACAAATGAAAAAATGTTCAACATCACTGGTCATCAGAAAGGTGCAAATTAAAACTGCAATGAGATATCACCTCACACCTCTCAGAACAGCTATCATTAATCAACAAACAAATGTTGGCAAGGATGTGGAAAAAAGGGAACCCTGGTGCACTGTTGGTGGGAATGCAGACTGGCATAGCCGCTGTGGAGAACAGTATGGAATTCCCTCAAAAATTAAAGATGGAACTGCCTTTTGGCCCAGTGATTCCCATGCTGGGAATATACCCTAAGAATTATGAAACACCAACTCAAAAGAACCTATGCACCCCTATGTTCATAGCAACACTATATACAATAGCCAAGCACTAGAAACAGCCTATGTGCCCATCAGTAGATGACTGGATCAAAAAACTGTGGTACATTCACACAATGGGATACTATGAAGCAGAAGGAAAGAAGGAGGAATTCCTGCCCCTTGTAACAGCATGGATGGAACCAGAAAATATTTGCTAAGTGAAATAAGCCAGTCGACAAAAGACAAATACCATATGATCTTACTTATAAGAGGAATCTAATAAAGGAAATAACCTAATGAGCGAAACAGAACCAGAGACATGGAAACAGAACAGACAGACAGCTGCCAGAGACAGGGGGCGGGGGAAGGACGGAAAGAAGAGTAAGGCACGGGTCAAAGAACATGTATGAATGGCCCATGGACATGGACAATGATGTGGGGATAGATTGTGGAAGCAGGAGGTAGGCTGGACAGAGGAGGATAATGGTGGAAACTTTGGGACAGTTGTAATAGAATGAACAAGAATTAAAAAAAAAAAAAGGGCCACAGACCCATTTGCTTTTTTGACATCTTTGTCTAAGGTAAAATTATATTCCAAGGTAGTCGATGCCATTGATACCAGTGGACTACTCCTCTCTCTCTCCTTCCCTCTAACCCGCCCTCTCTCTGTTTTTCTTTCTTTCTGTGTCTTCCCTATTCACCTGAAATATTATTATTCAACTAAAAATTGGCATGCTCCTAGATAAAATAGCCATCTGGGGAAATCCCAAGGAGGGTTAGAGAAAGGATGAGAGGAACATTGAAAGTCAGTCTCTGTCCTTTTCTTTTGTGTTTACTATGAACAAATAATGGGCAAACATTGAAGCCATGGTGACATACTTTTATCAGATGGTTCCTTGGGGAGAAAAAGTTTACAGGCAGGGTAGCTCTAGCTTTTGAAGATTTATATATGTCTTGCAAAAAAATAAATGCCCATTTTGCAAATAGTAATTTTGTGTGGATTTAATTTTGGTGAAGCAGGCATGTTTATTTCTTCAGTTAATTTCATTTTTTTCTTGTTGTCACTAGAAATAATATACAAGTAAATGATTTATTTCTTTTTTATTCAAGTGTTTATGCCTGTATTCATAATTGATCCAGAGCATACACGTAGAATTTAAGCTCATCCACCTGAATAACCTGAGATATAATTGCCTAAATTCTTCTAGTGTTAATTAAAATACTACAGCTAATGTATCATATATCAGAGTTACATTAGATTCCATGGTGTATAATTCTGGCAGATATTAAACATAAAGTTTTAAAGGTTTGAGATTGTATTTGTTGGTGATTATGCTTGAGGAGAAATAACAAAATTATTTTCTAACTCAATACTTTAAATCTGGATGCTAGGGAAAAGCCTGAAACCTTAATGAATTTAGGTTTACAACCATCAGAATAGCACATGAAAAAAATATTTGATTCAAGGCTGCATATAATCAGTAATTAGTTTTCATGTGCCAACACAGCACTTTAAATTCACAAAACTAATTAGCCACTTTATGATTCAATAATTTGTATTTATTAAGCCCATAAGATCTTTTATATTAGAAATGAATAGCTATTAAAATAGTACCTATTCATTGCCTCCTAATTTTCAGAATATATTTTATGTACAGATTCAATTTTATGATATGTATTAAATCCTGAATTTAATGTATCCAAAATAAATAAAAAATCCAAACACTTTTTATAGCATCATTATCTAAAATTTCTTGAACTTACAATATAAAAAAACAAACAATTCTTAAATATCTAATGGGCGGATTAGCTTGACAGTCCATGTGCTGAGTAATCTGGGCACTCCGATGAGTCAGCAGTACTCAGTCTTGGTCTTCTCCAGACGTGGTGAAAGCAGAACTGAGTGAAGACTCAATGAGCGGGTATGTAGGGGTGGGTTGTATGAGAAAGAGAGAGGGAGGGAAAGAGATACAGAGACAGAGAAGAAGATGATGGAGGAAGAGGGGAGAAAAAGAAGGGAAGAGAAGGAGAAAGAATGGGAGCAAAAAATGAGAGAGTGAATACCTAGGTGGTTGTAACTTAGTATTTTTCCCTTTCTTCATGTGTGCTGGGCTAGTTAATCTCTAAGGTCCCTAAATAAGATAGGATACTTATAGCTACAATTAACAGAAAACCAAACTAAAAATAATTAAACCAATAAGTACCTAGTTCATTTTTGTCTCATGATTAGAGACACAGAGAAAGGATGATTCCATGGCTAATTCGATGACTCAGTGATACTGCCGAGGACTCAAGTTCTTTCATCGGTCCTACCTGCATCTTAAAGTGTTGTTGTTGTCTCTGTTTTTTGAGGTGGATCTCCTGATTCAGTATGATGCCATATTTCCAGACACCACCTCCTCACATAGTCCCCTTCAGAGTTAGAAAAGGAAAATTCTTATGTTTCTGACTGAAAGGCTAAGAAATACTTTTTAAGATACTCTTCGGTAATCTTTCCTTTAGTACCAACATTACATCCTGTGTGTACCCAGACTGGTGACAGGTATGGAGAACAGGACTTCCAGGGTGGTTTACAATATTCAGTATCCACCTACTTGGTAAGTTAACAGCAGGCCAACTGAAGAAGAAAGGGAAATTCTCCCAGCCAGGCAGAAAGAAGAGTGGCTTTTGAGTTAGCACCCAAGATTTTGGTATCAGTCCTTTACAATTTTTAAGAATCTATGCTTCTAAATTTATATCAAAATAGTTAACACTGGCTTTCTTTAGCAAAGAGCACATTTGTCCTGTTTTTTCACTTCTTGGTCCTTCCTAATTTATACACTTTGATGAATCATTATAAGTACCTTTAATAAGATTAAGAAAAGAATTCAGAAGAAACTATGTTTTATGGTTGGGATATAAAAGATCATGACACCTCAGTCTCCTGTAGGATTATTTGTGCTTGCAGCCCTGAGCAACTACATAAGTTCAACTACTCTGAGGCCACTGTGCTGTGAGGAAGCTCAGGCCACGTGGATTGGCCACTGGCGGGTGCTCCAATAAACAACCTCAACCGAAATTCCATCCAGGATCCAGAATCAACTGCAAGCCCCGTGAAGAAGCCAAAAACGGCAATTATGCGGAGTCAGCTGGACCAGAAACTAGGGCACCAACATTGGCCAGAACTCCCTTATAGCATGGTGGCCTCAGAGAGGAGAATTCTTTACATGGAGTCTTAGGGCTCCAAGGAACTATTCCAGCAAACAAGGTAGAACATTCTAATAATTAGAGTCCCAGGCACAAACTCACTGCAGCCTCAGAAAGATCACAAGCAAAAATTTCCATCTGAACATTTCCATAATTAATTCCAAACCAACAAAAGCTCTGTAGCCTTATAAAATGTCTACGCTAGTAAATTTTTTTCATGGTTGTTATTCAGCAATAGCAAATGTAATACTATCACATTCATTACCTTGTTTTATTCTAAAAATAAATTTTATAAGTAAACACTTAGAAATATTAGACTCCATTTCATAGATCATAAAGTTAGAGTCAGACAATTCAGAAAGTTTTCCATGGGTTACACATCAAGGATCTGCATTTTTCTGGCTCATCTATATGTTCATATTACATTGCATCTTATTGTTTCTCTGTGAAACAGATGCACGAGTGTTTCAAAGCAGCATTCTTTCCTCAACCAATATGCCCAGCACAGTCTAGAAGGAAGAGAAGTTTAATCCAAGTAATGCAATGCAATCTAATAGATTTTATAATGTTGGCTTGCATGAGGTGTGAAATGATAATGGGAGTAGCACAAAGACTGGAGTCAAAGAAAATGTGTGTGTCAGGTTTGCGGGGGTGGTAACTAGAGGCAGCAAAAGGTAAAGAAGTAGTAGCTGTAAGAGCTCAATGAAAATATCTGAATTGGTACATTGGATGTGGAAGCGGCAAGAAGTTGAAGCTTCTACGTTTCGTTCTCTGTGAACAGATAACCATGTGGTGGTGCATGACGTGAGATTCCGCATAAGGAGAAGAGTAAGAACTGCTGAAGTGAGGAGTAGTCACCTAAAGGTAGAAATAGCCAATTAAGTTTACACAAAAAGAAATAAAAGAGAGAAAGAAAAGGGGAAACGGAATGTACATTTATCAAGCACCGAACACGGGGTAAATCCTGGCCTGTGCACCTCAGAAAAGTTATGTAATTCTCATAACAACCCTCGACATTTATTCTAGTTTTTCTTTAAGACGATTTGCCAGAGCTCAAAATGAGCTTTGCAAATAAGGTCATTATTATGACAGGGAATGGTGATACTGAGTCAAAGTTAGGGTGCACAGCTGAAAGGAAGGGACGGTTATATAGATAAACATCCCATGTTTTACATGAACTCATTGTCTTATACTTCTGGGGAAACTGTGTTTGGGGGAGTTTAATTCCAAAAACTCACAGCTGGTTCCTCCAACATGCCAGCTGGCAGTCTGTTTACGGATATTCAGAAAGGACTTGAGGGGACATTCTTTCTTCTCCTTGTTCACATTAATTATTTTATATGTTGGATTTTTGTTAAATCTCCAATGTTACAACCAGAATTCTTCCTAAAACAGTCTTCTGTGCAATTAAGCACTCAGTTGGTGAACTTTCATTAATGGAAGTAACTTCAAGGAAAGATTGTATTTAATGCGTCTCAGTGTCCTCTCACTCTGAAACAGCACCCAGCATTTATGCTGACAGCTATCTTACAATTTTCACACTTGGGTTCTTGAAACGTTAAGAATTTTATTCATGTTCATACCGAGGGATGGCTTACATCCCAGCATTTTGTAATTATTTTACTTTACCTCTTGTGTCCTGAGGTCATTTGTGCTGTGTTCTCCCGTTCTGCTCAGGAATATTGCAAATCCCACGTACTTTATGCTACTGACCCTTGGAATCTAAGGAGCTGAGTGATAAGTAAAATCCCAGCTGCCAGTAGCTAAGGCCAGAGAAGAGGCTGGGCACGTTAGAAGCATCTGAAGAGCCCAGGAGGATTTTTTTTTTTCTCAGTGCTGGCCTGTGTAATGACTGGGGTCATTTAGTGAAATCACACTGTGCTGCAGTTTCTTCCCATACAATAAAGGTTAATAAATGTACCTACTCTTTCTCTGAAAAATAAAAAGTGGTAGTGATTAATTAAATAATGATTGTGCAACTCTCATTATTGCAAAGAAATTCTTGGTGCAAGTGAAAGGTGTACCCAGAGGTTGTTCCCTTTCCAACTTTGAAAAGTTAGCAGAACCATCTACGTGTTTTCTGTATTTTGTCCCAAATTTAATCTTTTAAATTCTGGATCTAATGACACTGTGGAATACTGAATGAAATAGTAATTCTGCATGCCTGATATAATGGAAACATTTGTACATTTAGAATATCTAATGTTTATGCAATATTTGGGCACAGAGCTCCTTCCTGGGCACTAAAATGCACACTATATAAAATGTAAAACTTCTAGGTGACCAAAAGGAAAACCATTAAAATAAAGACAAATAACAAACTTGGAGGAGATATAATATAAAAATGATATATAAAGGGTTAATACCTTTTTAAAAAGGTGTTTTGTGAATCGATAATGAAACCCCCAAAATGTTAAAGAAAATCCTGCCAAAATTTAAATTCATACAAAAGTACGTGCCCAATATGATATGGAAAATATACCCGCACATACTGGTAATCAAATGAATGCAAAGAAAAACGATAACCTGATATACTTTCCAAGTCTTTCTATTTGACAGTGTTTAAAATGGCTCATAGCAAGTATTTTTGTGGATGTAGGCAATACACTACAAACTTTTTTATTAGAAATTAAAAACTTTAAAAGCTAAGATCTTGATCCAGCATTTTACATTTGGTATTTACTCTAAGGAAAATTTAGAAAAATTCACAAAATAACATGTAACATCATATACAGGTGGGGCAAAAGTAGGTTTACAGTTGTTCCTATAGAAAATAATATAATAATTAATAAATAATAATGCAAGAATAAACACTGGTTTTGTGTACTCACAACTGTGAACCTACTTTTGCCCCACCCTGTATATTACAACATTTTTTATTATATTATTACTTTTGATAGGGATTTACTTAAATAAATTATGATGTACAACTGCAAAAATGTAGCCAGCAACCACTAAATAGAGATGGGTAGTGGGTTGATAAGTAGATAGCAAGGTATTGGGCATTCATATTAAACTGTGTTGTACGTGTATGCAATACATGGACACACGTGCACACAAACCCACAGGTACTATCTCTGTAAAAAAAAGAGAGAGTCCATGTTAATAAAAAAATTTGAATAAACATTAATATTAACATCATGAGCAATACCAGGTATCCACTAGTGATTATGATTTTAAGAGTTGGGATGAAGGTTCAGTAAATTTATTTCCTTTTACCCCCCTTTGATTCAAAGTTATCATAAAAACCCGTAACTTCTACAAAAACAAGCTGTAAGAAGATGGCCTATAATATAATCAAAGTGTGATTTTTACCAAATGGGTGAGGGTGGATACTGATGAATATTCAGTACCTGTATTTTTATGTGTGGGGTCGGTACTGACCCTCACCAAACTGCAAAGCAGTTATCCCAGCTTTCCAGTTACAAACTTTATTCTATTCTCACTTCGGCTACTTTTTGTAACTTTGAAAATCTGCTCTCAAGGAAAGTTCTAAAACCCATTAACAGGAAAATATAAATTGTAACTTGACCCAAGAATATTTGTTCTTTACCTTTAGAATTATCTACAGCAGCATTTTCAGATTTAGGGAGCCTGGGGAGAGGTATTAGGAAATCTCCCTCTGTCTCAAGACACATTGGATTAGTGGTTTCCTCTTCCGTCCCTGCTCTCTGCAGGGGCTCTGGCCCGCAAGGACATGTGCCCATATGACTAGGGATGTGGCCGGACCACTTACAGGCCTTGAGCAGAGTCCATTCCAAATGATGCTATTGCTCTCCAGACAGTAGCTGAAGTCAGCTAGCCTTCCAGTCCTAGAGACCCGAAAAACTTGTGCGAGTGGGTTTTTATAAAACTGAATTCACCTATCTTTCCATCTTTAGTCTACTATCTTTAGTCTTCAGGAATTTTAGATGTCACCAAAGGCCCTGTAGTTTATTCACTGGGTTCAAGTTTAGGGTGGGACAGTCATGCCAGTTAAGATCCATGACAGTTACATAGTCCCTCTATGTATTTATGTGTGTTAATTCATTAATCCTCATAACAACCTATGAGGTTGGAACCAATACTTTTATCCTCATTTTACAGATGAAAAAACTAAGGAAGAGGGAGCAAAATATTCTTATGGCTTTGTGTGGGGTTTTTTTGTGTGTATATTTTATTGATTACGCTGTTACAGTTGCCCAATTTTTTTCTCCCCTTCATCCCTCTCTGCCCCGCACCCCATCCCATCGTCCCCACCCCTCTCAGTTCATGTTTATGGGTTGTACATATAAGTTCTTTGGCTTCTCATTTTCCTATACTATTCTTAGCCTCCCCCTGTCTACTTTTTTTTTGTCAGCGTTTTCCCACCACCAGTTTCCCCAGCCCCACCCACCCTCACCTTCCACCCTCCACCCTTCACCCGTTTTTTGTCCTTGGGTCCTTTATGCATGTTTCTTGATGACCCTTCCCCTCCTTTTCCCGTGTTTCCCCCCCATCCACCCTGCTGGTTACTGTCAGTTTGTTTTTTATTTCAATGTTGCTGGTTATATTTTGCTTGCTTGTTTATTTTGTTGATTAGGTTCCACTTATAGGTGAGATCATATGGTATCTGTTTTTCACTGCCTGGCTTATTTCTCTTAGCATAATGCTCTCCAGTCCCATCCATGCTTTCATGAAGGATAGAAGCTCTTTCTTTCTTTCTGCTGCTCAGCATTCCACTGTGTAAATGTACCACAGTTTTTGAACCACTCATTTACTGTTGGCCACATAAGCCATTTCCAATGCTTTGGTATTGTAAATTGTGCTGCTATAAACATAGGGGAGCACAGGTTCTACTGAATTGGTGTGTCAGGATTCTTAGGGTATAATCCTAGCAGTGGAATTGCTGGGACAAAAGGCAGTTCCATTTTTACTTTTTTGAGGAAATTCCATGCTGTTTTCCACATGGCTGCACCAGTCTGCATTCCTGCCAACAGTGCACTAGGGTTCCCTTTTCTCCACATCCTCGCCAGCATTTGTAGGTTGTTGACTTGGTTATGATGGCCATTCTGACTGGCGTGAAGTGGTATCTCACTGTGGTTTTAATTTGCATCTCTCTAGCAGCTAGTGATGCTGAGCATCCTTTCTTGTGTCTCTGGGCTGTCTGTATGTCCTCCTTGGAGAAGTGTCTGTTCAGGTCCTTTGCCCATTTTTTACTTGGATTGTTTGTCTTCCTAGTGTGGAATTGTGTGAGTTCTTTATAAATTTTGGAGATAAAAGCCTTGTTAGAGGTATCATTGGCAAATATGTTTTCCCATAAAGTTGGTTCCCTTTTCATTTTACTAATGTTTTCTTTAGCTGTACAGAAGCTTCTTATTTTGATGAAGCCTTATTTCTTTATTTTTTCCTTTATGTACCTTGCTCTAGGGGACATATCAGTGAAAATATTGCTGCATGGAATATCTGAGATTTTCCTGCCTAGGTTCTCCTCTAGGACTTTTATGGTGTCGTGACTTAAATTTAAGTCTTTTTCCATCTTGAGTTTATTTTTGTGTGTGGTGTAACTTGGTGCTTGAATTTCATTTTTTTGCATGTAGCTGTCCAGATCCCCCAACACCATTTGTTGAAGAGGATATTTTTTCCATTTTATGCTTCTGCCACCTTTGTCAAATATTAATTGACCATAGAGACATGGGTTTATTCCTGGGTTCTCTATTCTGTTCCATTGATCTATGTCTGTTCTTATACCAGTGCCAGACTGTTCTCATAATAGTGGCCTTATAATATAGTTTTATGTCAGATATTGTGATCCCTCCTACTTTGTTCTTCTTTCTCAAAAGTGCTGTGGCTATTCAGGGTCATTTATGGTTCCATATAAATTTTTGATATGTTTGTTCTATATCTGTGAAATATGCCATTGGTATTTTAATAGGGATTGCATTCAATCTGTAGATTGTTTTGGATAGTATGGATATTTTGATGACGTTAATTCTTCCATCCATGAACATGGTTAATACTTCCATTTATTTGTGTCTTCCTTAATTTCTTTCTTCAGTGTTGTGTAGTTTCTGAGTACAGGTCTTTAACCTCCTTGGTTAGGTTTATTCCTAGGCACTTTATTTTTCTTGTTGCTATAGCAAGTGGGATTTTTTTCCTGATTTCTGATTCTGATTTTCATTACTGGTGTACAAAAATGCCTTTGATTTCTGATTATTGACTTTGTATCCTGCTGTTTTGCCAAATTCACTTATTAAGCTGAGTACTTTTTTGGTAGAATCTATGGGGTTTTCTATGTACATTATCATATCATCTGTAAACAATGAGTTTTTCATCCTCCTTTCCAATTTACTTCCTCCTTTACTTCCACCTTTTATTTCTTTTTCTTGTCTGATGGCTGTGGCTTGGTCTTCTAATACTATGTTGAATAGAAGTGGTGAAAGCAGACATCCTTGTCTTGTTCCTGATCTTAGTGGGAAAGCTTTTAGTTTTTGCCCATTAAGTATGATTTTGGATGTATGTTTCTTGTATATAGCCTTTATTATGTTGAGATATGCTCCCTTTATTCCCACTTTGCTGAGTGTTTTTATCATAAATCAATGCTGTATCAAATGTTTTTTCCACATCTATTCATATGATCATGTGATTTTTGTTTTACTTTTGTCTACGTGATGTATTATGTTTATTGATTTGAAATATTGTACCATCCTTGCATCCCTGGGATGAACCCCACTTGATCATGGTGTATGATTTTTTAATGTATTGCTGGATGCAGCTTGCCAATGTTTTGTTGAGGATTATAGCATCTATGTTTATCAGTGATATTGCCGGTAGTTTTCTTTCTTTGTTGTCCCTTTATCTGGTTTTGGAATTAGGATGATGCTGACCTCATAAAAAGAGTTTGGGAGTCTTCCCTCTTCTTGAATTTTTTGGAATACTCTGGAAGTACAGGGGTTAAATGCATTTCCTTGAATGTTTTGTAAAATTCTCCTGTGAAACCATCTGGTCCAGGGCTTTTGTGTGCTGGGAGGTTTTTGATTACTGCTTCAATTTCATCAGTTGTTATTGGTGTGTTCAGGCTTTCTTCTTCTTCTTCATTAACTTTTGGAAGATTATATTTTTCTAGAAATTTGTCCATTTCACCCAGGTTTTCAAATTTCTTGGCATATAGGTTTTCATAGTAATTTCTTACAATCTTTTCTATTTCTGTGGTATCAGTTGTAATTTCTCCTCTTTCATTTCTGATTTTATTTATTTGTGTCCTCTCCCTTTTGTTTTCTTGATGAGTCTGCTTAAAGGTTTGTCAATTTAGTTTATCTTTTCAAAGAACCAGCTCCTGGATTTATTGATCCTTTGAATTATTCTTTTAGTCTCTGTATCATCAAGTATGCTGTGATCTTGATTATTTCCTTCCTTTGCTCACTCTGGGCTTTGTTTTTTGTTCTTTCTCCAGTTCTTGTAGACCTAGGGTTAGGATGTTTATTTCAAATGTTTCTGTCTTTTTAGGTAGGCCTGCATTGCTATGAACTTTCAGGACTTTCTTCACTGTGTCCCATAGGTTTTACATTGTTTTGTGTTCATTTTAATTTTTTTCCAGAAACTTTTTGATTTCTTCTTTGATCTCATTATTGACCCATTCATTGTTTAATAGCATGCTATTTCGTCTCCGTGAGTTGAATATTTTTGAGTTTTTTCATTGAGGCTGGTTTCTAGTTTTAAGCCGTTGCGGTCTGAGAAAATGTTTAATATGATTTCAATTTTCTTGAGTTTGTTGAGACTTGTTTTGTGCCCTATCATGTGTTCTATCTTTGAAAATATTCCATGTGCATTTGAAAAAATGTGTAGTTTGCTTCTTTGGAATGAAAGGTTCTATATATATATCAGTTAATTCCATTTGATCTAATGCATCATTCAGTTCCACAATATCCCTGTTGATATTTTGTTTGGATGATCTATCCATTGTTGACAGTGGGGTAATAAAATCCCCTACTATAAGTGTGTTGCTGTCTATATCTTTCTTAAAGTCCTCCAGGGTTTTCCTTATACATTTGGGTGCCCCTATGTTGGTTGCATATAGGTTTGCGATGTTTATGTCTTCTTGATGGATTCTTCCTTTGAGTATTATGAAGTGTCTCTCTGTGTCTCTTCTTATTGCCTTTGATTTGAAGTTTATTTTGTCTGATATAAGTATTGCTATCCTGGCTTTTTTTTTCCTGTCCCTGTGCTTGAAAAAATTTTTTCCAACCCTTCACTTTCAGTCTGTGTAGGTCCTTTGTTCTGAGGTAGGTCTCTTGTAGGCAACATATGTGCAAGTCATGTTTTCTTATCCATTCAGCTACTCTGTCTTTTAATTGGAGCATTTAATCCATTTACATTTAAAGTCACTATTGATAGGTCCTTACTCATTTTTTCCCTTTGTACTTGTGTTCTTCTCTTTCTCACTCTTTTTCTTCATCTCTTTAAAGCAGCTCCTTTAGCGGATCTTGCAATGCTGGTTTGGTAGAGGTATATTCTTTTAGCCTTCTTTTGTCTGAAAAACTCCTTATTTCACCTTCCATTTTAATGGAGAGCCTTGCTGGGTAGAGTAGTCTTGGTTGTAGGTCTTTCCTTTTCATTACTCAGAATACATCTTGCCATTCCCTTCTGGCTTGTAGTGTTTCTGTGGAGAAGCCAGCTGCTAGGCTTATTGGGGCTCCCTTCTATGTTACTGTCTCTTTCTCCTTTGCTGCCTTTAAGATTCTCTCTTTGTCCTTGATATCTGCCATTTTAATTATGATGTGTCTTAGAGTGTGCCTCTTTGGGTTCTTCTTGATTGGGACCCTCTGTGCTTCCTGGGCTTGTGTGATTTTTTTCTCTCCTAAAATTAGAGAAGATTTCCATCATTACTTTTTCAAACAGGTATTCTATCCCTTGCTCCTCTTCTTCTCCCTCTGGTATTCCTGTTATGTAGATATTATTATGTTTCATGTTGCCTTGCATTTCCCTTAACCCTCTTTGTTCTTTTTGAGTCTTTTTGTATTTTCTTGCCCTTTCTGGGAGTTTTTTCCTACCATGTCCTCCAGCTTGGTGATTTGATCCTGTGCTTCATCTAGCCTGCTTTTGATTCCTTCTACCGTGTTCTTCAATTCAGAAATTGTATTGCTTATTTCCTCTTAGTTCTTGTTGATAGTTTCTATGTTCTTTTTCATGTTAACATAGGACGCAGTAAGTTCCTTGTAGTTTCCCTATATTTTTTTGTAATTCTCACTGAGCTCACTGAGTTCACTGTGCTTCCTTATAATCATTGTTTTGAACTCAGTGTCTGATAGTTGACTTGCCTCTAATTCATTTAGCACTCTTTCTGAGGATTCCTCCTTTCCTTTTGATTGGGGGTTGTTTCTTTGTCTTCCCATTATTTGGCTGCCAGAGCAAAACCACAAAGTTATGGCTTCGTGTTTTTTTAATGCAAGTGGTTTAACCCCAAGGTGTGCACTCTCAAACATATTTTGTATTATCATGTATTATAGTAAAACTAATCAATATTATATACTACCTACCTTTTAGGTGTATAACTGCTATGATTATCAACATTTTGGATTCTCTAACCTTATTTCCTTTCCTTGTACATTCCTTTTGAATTGATCTTTATTAGAAAATTTAATAATGAATAAAGAAATACTCAGAAGACAAAGAGACATTAAAATTGCCAGTCTTGTACCCCACCTCACTCCTTTGATGTAGGAATTAATACATATCTACCATTAGGCTTACATATCGTTCTTGACATTCATATATACACTGATTCATTCATTAAAAATATTTTGGATTTAAGTGTACATAATTGTGTTTTTGTTTTTGAGATAATTGTATACGTATTATTCTACTAATATTTTTCAATAAAATACACATGTATATGTATATGTATATATGTATATGTATAGAATATCTCAACTGCCAGGGAAATTGTCCTATATTTCTGTATTTGTAATATCACGAGCTAATGATTTTCTCCTCCCAGATCTTCTTTCTTCATGTTTAGACTCATTAATTATGTTTTATATAATATTTTAAATTTTTCACTTAGTGCATGTTGATTACGTATTCGTTAACATTTACTAAGCCCTTTCTATGTGCCGGGTGCTATTTTAGGTGCTTCAAGCAGAGAAAGGTATATAGATGTGTACCTGCCATATTGGAACTTATATTCTTGTCAGATAATAGTTCCACTTGATCTTTCAGAATATTTAGATTTTAGCAGCGGCATTCTATATCTTAGTTTACTTGATCTGTTCATGTAGAAGTCATATTTTCACTTTTTTTTTAATTCTGGAAAGCTTTTCCACTGTAACTTTATGTCACTGGGTATTTTTATTATAGTTTTTCTAAAAAAAATTCATTTTTTTTCCATGTTATAATTCCATTGGAGCCACAGATATTTTATTTTCACCTTCAGCTATGTAATTTTTATTTTGGATCTTCCACCTTCAGGATACTGAACCACCTTTAATTAGCTAATTTGTGTTTTTTAAAATTACATATCACTTGTGTTATTTTGTTAACTATACAAGGCAGGCTTATGAGATCACTTGGGTAATTGCAAACTAGTACTAGTGGATGCTGTGGCAATATCTGTGTGAGTTAAAACTAGTTGGTAAATATTACCTAGTGGTTGAGATGTAGAGAGAAGCTTACAAACTTTGCTAAGGCTTCAGGGTAGGACCTACGACCTTCTTCTCTGTCACTGTTTCCCCAACTCCTGGCTAATGCCCAGATGATGAATCTCTTCACTTGTACTCTCTTCTGGAGATCTTGGTTTAATTCATGGCCACAAGGGATACTCTAGGCTTGCGAGCATGCTACAATTGTTCTTATAGACCGGAGAGAAAGGGCGAAACAGTAGTATTTCAGGGACATAAATTCACTATCTTCTCATAGTTCTATTACATCTTTCTTTATCCCCACCTTTCATCCTGTTCTTTCTTCACTGTACAAAAAAACAAAACTAAAACTGAAACAAACAAACATAAGGCAAGTGATCTAAGCTAGCAAAATAATCACATATATTTTAATCACAGTGGAATGCAATATATGATTTGATTGGTACTAATAATTTTTATCTAATATATCTACTGATTATGGTTTAGTATTTCCTTATGTTGTATATGTCTTTTACTTTAAAGTTTTATTAAAAAGCACAGAAAATAAAGCCAGAGTTATTAGCTGATCTTCAGGAGTCATATCTTTAATAATGTAATTTGCGAAAGTATATCTTGGCATATTCTTGGAACATCGCATGTGCACAGCTTAGGGAAGTTGACAACTGATACTTCTATGTATTCTTTTCACATTAGCACAAATCACAGCTGTCAGAAATGTATTGGATTTTCTTTTTTTTTTTTTCTTTGAGGTCTTCACACAAGTTAGATAATAAAATAGGCAGATATTAAAGAACCAGGTTGGGTTATAGAATCTAAAATCAAAATGTCATTTCATGATGAATGAGAAAATTTGTTTGAAACTTCCTTCCTTTAGGGGTTTGTTCCATTTAAGAACAGAGCACAACTAAATGGTGTTTTTTGCTCAAAGGAATATTTTCCTATACAGGAGACAGTATCATTCTCCCTGCTTGTGTTGCTTATGTTGTCAATAAGCATTTTATTTTACATCACCTAAATATTAAAACAAAATATGCTGAAATTTGTTCTAAATGGCAGATACCAAAATTTCCTATTCTGTTTTTATTTTCTTTCTTTTGTAAGCTGCAATCTAAATCCCCTTTACTCAAATTGGGAACTCCTACTGTACCCAGAATAAGAGTTTTATAATTGTGTAATCTAATTCATGGCACCAATTTGGATAAACCTGATAATTTTATTTATACATATGAAATATATTCTACATCATAGTATAAGTTTCTTCTGTCTTCATATACTGATGTATAAATTAATTTATGGTTTTAAGGGCTAAGAAGAAACATTAGGTCTTTCAAAAATTAAATATGTAAACTAAGCAGTATAATCTATACAGTGAAATCTAATAGCAATGACTGTTCATATTTTGTTTTGAACATGAGTGACTATTCAAATCAAGAAAAGGAATATGGAGAAATGTAACAAATGTTTGATTCATTCACTTTGTGTGCACCTGCAGGAACTTGTTTTACATGTGAACATTCATGTAATATTTGCAATCAGGGGTAACTATGGGCTTGCTACATAGCGCTTTGCAACATCCATTCCCTGCATGTTATATTGCAAACAGTCAGATAGAACTGCTGGGTTTTTTAATTTGTTAGGAAATAAATTTATATTTATATGTTGTTTTATATATTTATATATTTATATTTTATATTTGATTGGAAATGTGAGTGTAGCCCTGGTTGGGTGACTGAGTTAGTTAGAGCATCCTGCCATACCCCCAAAACCAAAAGGTTGCAGGTTTGATCCTTGGTTGGGGTGCATAAGGGAGGCAACCAGTCAGCGTTTCTCTCTCACATCAATGCTTCCCTCTCTCTTTCTCTCCCTTGCACTCCTTTCTTTCTCTCTAAAAAATTAATATATGTATCCCTGGGTGGGAATTTCTAAAAAAATGTGAATGTATGCCAAAATCAGCCCCTTCATCCTCAGAGAGTCTAATGAGTTACATGTTCACACACACACAGACACATATCACAGCAAAATAAACAAAATATTTAAAAAGTATATTGAAATCTGAATCTCACTCTACTTTTCAAATGATCTTTTTTGTTCATCTGCCAAATGGAAAATTATTTACTTTCTATGCATGCTGTAAAAAAAATAACAACTATTTCACACACTGTAGTTATTTTTTAAATTTGCTACAACTATTTTTCACACCCTCCTGAGATGTTACCTGTCTTTAAATATAGCAATTGGCATATTCCCAGCTGAACTAATTTCACTGGGGCAGGTGGGAATGATTAGATTGGTTTAAAGCTGCAAAGGAACAACAAAGTTTTACTAACATTTTAACTTTTGATTTAAAAACTGTGCTCTTATCAGTTCCATTAGTTTTCCTTCATTTTAGAAACCATATAAGCATTTGAGTTTATGACTGCAACTGTGGTGTTGGAATATCTTAAATGAAAATGTGAAATATAAAAACAAATCTCATCTTATTTAGTGCTATCAAATAACCAATACTGAAATGAAACCATGACTGTCAAAGGTGTGGAAACAAAGACCTTCAATGAGAAGAGATTGAGTCCAAATCTGTACTATCATAATTTCAATATTTCACCTAAAAGGTAATAAATTATAGTAGATACTATATTACCTTTTCATGTTAGGAACCACAAAATTTTACTTTCCTGTTTTATAGATATGCATGTTGAGAGATTTTATATTTATATATATATATTTTTTAATATTTTAAATTTGCATATAATTTTTAAAATATTATATATGCATATATAATATACATATATGGTGTGTGTAACATGAAATGATACAACAACATAATATGATATGGTATAATATTACATGAATGACTACATCTAATGTAAAACATAATGAAAGAAACTTTTTTGAGATTACATATAAAATAGGCTCATTATTTGCTACTCAGCTATTTGTAATAAATAGTTCTCTGCAGAAATCCAGGGGCAAAATGAATACCTTTATTGTCTTAATGTTTGAGGGCGTCAACTAAGAGTGGCATAAGTTTCATAATGAATGGAGAAAATCATTTTGGGGTCTAAATAAAAAGGTAAAATATTGACTTCACATAAGATCTTGAATTTAAAATAAAGTATAGTAGAAAACCTATTTTAAATATAATACTTTATGTTCAACTTAATTTGGCATGCCTAAATTTGGAATCCCATATTTTCATATATTATGTGGCTAACAAAAGACATGGTTCTATTAGAATCAGTTTGGCAAAAATAATACAAAAGCAATGCTAATATGCATTTTTCATATAAGGAATACAATTTTAAAGTCTAATTTTAAGTACGCTAATTGAAAATTTTTTTTCATATACCTAATGATGGATATTAATGTAATCATCAATTAAAAAATGTAACTGAACTAGCCTTTGAGTATATATGTGTCTTCAGGAAAAGGAACAAGAGAGAATTAGCATTTACTGATTTTCTAATATGTGCCAGACACTAAATTATAAACAAAATGTGTTCTTAAAAAATGGTGACTCAGATTCTTATAATAAACATAAAATAGATACTGCTTTATAACTGTAAATGAAATTGTCAAAGAAACTGAAGCTCATTTATCCATTGAGTCAGACAATATTTACTGAGCATCTACTATGTACCAAGTAGCATTTTTGGTACTGATAATATAATTATACTATAGGAATGGCAGCTCAGGTCTCCATTTTTATGGAACATGCAGTTAATTAAGTTAAGCCTGTTTAAAAGAAAAAGGACAAATTAAAACAAGGTGAACTGACGGTGCTTCTATAGTAGTAAAAACCAAACTATTCACTGAAGTGAATGTAAACTTGTTCTGCACTTCAGAACCCGATTTTAATATGTTTGATTTTATGCATTAAATCTAGATACACCTATAGGTACTGAAATTGTACAGTGGCACAATCAATTTGTGCTCATGTGATAATGTGTCCCTAGCAATAATGTACACTCAAACTAGTCAAAGCCTTAGCTCCCTTCTTCTTCCTTGTATATTCCCAGAAATATGAGGTGTTCTGTGTGATCATTTGTAAAGTTGTAAATATAACTCTGATGTAAATAAATTTCCGTGTGTCTAAACCTTCAATATACTCCTTTATTTTTCTTGATAACTTTGCTTTTAAATTTGCATAATGGCCACAGTACAAATATTTAAATTCCGCATTTACCCTCCGTTTGTTTAGTTAACTTTTGCATTAGCATAACTGCACATACGCATGCACATCTAGTAAAAATTCTAAATTACTGCTCTTCTTTTTCTTTGTTGACAACTTATCCTCCTCTTATTGAACTTTCTGAGTTTTTCTTTACATGTTTTGGCCTAATATCTGAACATGTTGAGCTTTGTCTTTGAAAACCAAATGCTAGAACCAATCAAAATAGTTTTACTAGTGATGTTTTCTTTTATTTTAACAAATCTGTAATAAAAGCATATATTACACAAATGAGTAAGTAACATATGTTCTCTTAATATTAACTGATCTAACCAAATAAGGTTACCTGCCCTGGCTGCTGTGGTTCAGTGGGTTGAGCGCTGACCCGTAAACCAAAGGTCGCAAGTTCAGCTTCCAGTCAGGGCACATGCCTGGGTTGTGGGCCAGGCCCCTAGCTGGGGGCCTGTGAGAGGCAACTGTTCTCTCTCACACACCCATGTTTCTCTCCCTCTTTTTCTCCCTCCCTTACCCTCTCTCTAAAAATAAATAAATACAAATCTTAAAAAAATAAGGCTACCTAATTAAAGAGCCGTTTTTATGCTTATTTAATATTAATTATATGTAAAATACTAACACACTTGGACCATAGCATTCTAAGCAAGGGACTTCCTTACCTGTTTGCTTAGAAAAAGACCAGCGCCTATGCTATTTTTAACCGGAGCTGAATCTTCAACACAGCTGCCCCCGGGCATTCTATTTGATATACCTCAGTATCGGTCCAAACGGCAGGCAGTAGAATCCAATTTCATCGTGTAACCCGATCTTTTTCCTTCTTACCATCTTGGATGTAGACTCTCACCGGTCTCCCAACTCTCAAGCTTAGAAACGTGGAATTATAGAAACCGCCTTGACCAGTACGCACCAGCCGTCACACTGCTGCGCACAGTGGCTGCGGCGGCCGTGTGGCCACACCCGTTTAGGTACTTAGAGTAACAAATCCGCACGGCTCGGTTCTGTATTTCACTGTCCTTTCTGCTTGGTTCATTTGCCTCCTTCACCCGCCACATGCACTCGTTAAATCCTAACTATTGCCTTGCTGTTTTTTGCTTTGTGTTTATCCTGCATAATACCGCTTTTCTGCTTGAGCCTGAGTGTTACATGTTCAGTTTTCAGCTTGTGCCGTATTTCTTACAGTTCTTTTAAAATATACACCGTAATGAACATTCACCTTTTTATTTTTGCTCCCCTGTATTTAAATATTCTTCCTAATGTGGGGTAGTTATTCAATACGTGAATGATTATGAGATGTGAAAAAAAGTACATCTCCATCTAGAACCCAAATGTACTAACTTAAGTAAAGTTTACTAATGTCTCTGCATATTAGGACAGAGATAAGTCAGCTAAGTTCAGCCAAAGGCTTCAAAGTGAGGGCTAGTGGTCAAGCTTTTATTTCTTGCAATACAGTGGGTTAACTATCCCGAAATCCCATCACCGGATTCCAAATAGGTACTTTTTACCAGACTGCATCACCTCTCATTAGTGGAAGTTGAAATATGTGTGCTCATCCACCCACAGTAATTGTCATGTTCAAGCTTGAAGTTAACAACATGTGTACAATAAATTTGTCCTATGGTGTGTAGCAGTGATTTTCACCCATGTGCCACAAGAATATTTCAAACACGCAATACCTTACTATTTAGTCAGGGGCACTGACCTATTTTCCCTTAGATGGTCAAATAAAAAAAATGACAACATCCAATACAAAAATAGCTATCTGGTGTGAATGAATCAAAATTATATTTTTGTCAGGCGGGTAAAAAATATAATCTATTTTGTGGTGTGCTACAGAGTTTTAGTTATTAGTTTATGTGTGCCATGAGATGAAACATGTTGAAAATCACGGTATATATCAAGGAATAGAAGAAGTCTGAAAAACACAGATGAGGTGAAAAAAACAAACTCTTTATTGGCAACTGAGTTAACAAAGGAGTAACAATGCTTAATGTTTATAATTAATCCTTGATCTGAGCATGGCTTACAAGGCTCTTACATACTGTTTCTTGCTCCAGGGTCTTATGTCATATCTCCCTCTTCAATTTCAGTCCAGTGTCCTTCTCATTTATAGCCTCACACATGGAGCTTCCAAATTTTCCCTAGAACATGTCAAGCTTCTTTCAATTTCATGTATTTGTCAACACGTGAACATATATACATGTACTGTCCACTGCCAATCTGTACACTGCATGAGATGGGTATAATATAATATAATGAGAATTTGTGTATATTAAAATGTTCTTCTTTTGCTTTCATCCATGAATCGCATTTTGAAAGGTTACAGAGAGTTACAGTGACAAATCTGACGCAATTGTAATTTATTTCTATTTATAAATGACCTGTTATTTTTCTCTTGATATTTGTATGTATAAATTCTCTTTATACTATGAGTTAAAATATTTAAGGAGGAAATGTTTGGGAGATACACCTTTATTTCGTTAAATTTTCTTAGCATACAGAGACTTCTCGGGGGCGGGGGGAAGAGTACAGTTCCTTTGCACTCTTTCTTTGAGACTTCCTTTATGACTTCCTTTGATTCAGGTAAATCATTTCCTAATATAATGTATATGCCACACATGCTCTCTTTCTTATTACACTCTATCTTTTTGATCAACCATAGGTGTGTGTGTGTGTGTGCCCAAAAATGGAATTTACTTATAAAAAGTCTGTATTTATTCTTACATGTTTAAACTTTAGTCACCTTCAAAGTACTCTCCGTTTGATGCAATACATCTATAAAGATATTTATTCCACTGCTCCAAACAGTTTTGAACTTGTCACTTTTGATGCCTTTCAGGGCTTCTGACATTTTTTTGTTTCACCTCTTCCACATCAGCAAGAGATTCCCTTTGAAAACTTTTTTTATCCAGGGAAACAAAAAAAGGTGTGGGGCAAGATCAGGTGAATAGGGAGGGTGGGGCATGGAGGTCATGCCAGTTTTGGTCAAAAATGGCTGAACACTCAGTGCAGTAGGTGGCAGGTGTGCTGGTGAATCACCCATCATGACAAAGGCAAACACATTGAAAGAGTCTTCAAAAAAATTCCCTGAAACCAAACACAGCCTCTCACAACAATACCAGCTGGTACACCGATACAGATGGGTTCCCAGAATCCTCACCTAGTAGGAAAAACCTGTACTACAAGGGGCCCACCCTTCAGAAGATAATTCATTTTTTCTTATCTCCATATATATGTACATATGTACCATATTTTGTTGCATGTAATGTGCATCCACATTTTGGGCTCAAACTTTCAGGAAAAATTTGTTTTAATTTTTTAATTCAATTATTTACTTATTTATAGAGACTTGTTTTTTGTATTGTAAAGGAATTTTAGCATTTATTTTTTAACATATTATGGAACAAGAAGTTTTATGTAACAAATAATTATAAAACACAAGATCAGGTACAAGGAACAAGAAATTTTTTAAAGAATTAAAAACATTCATATAGATATGGAATTAGTACCACCCATGAATAATGTACTTCCTTATTTTTCCCTCAAAAATTTGGGCAAAAAAATGCATATTATACAGCACAAAATATATATATATTTTTTTATATTATAGATTTTATATATATATATATATATATAGCCTTTTTCAGCTATAGTTAAAATATAGAGTAGGTTGAATATTATATAGAAATCAATTTGAGGAGGGAATAGAAGTCAAGGAAATACAACGGATAACTTAGAAAAACATAAATAGACAGAGATTCATAGATACAGGTATACAGAGAGACATTTTTCATAATTAGGGAAGATTATTAAAGTCACTAATGAAAAAGTTGTTTTCCAGCAGAGAGATTGCTTGACATAGAAGAAAATGTGTTAATTAAACTCAGTCAGAGTAAACAATACACTATCAAATTTAAATTAGCCTTAACAGTCATGAAATTAATATAATTTTGAAAATGGAAATTATAATGATTTTTTGATTTGTGAAACCTGTGAGTAGCTTAATACAAAGGAAGATGTTATGAATTTCTTCTTTATGTTTTTTTCAAAAACTAAAGTAAAATTGTAAACTACTTTAAAAATGTATGGCAGAAATGGAAAATCATCAGTTAATACCATGGCCTCTAAATAGTTGGCATGTTAAAGGAATGTGGTCATATAAGTTCTGTTTCAATTGTTATACCTTACTATTTAGAGAAATAACATTTTAAAATATTAAATACAGTGGAAATAAATTTCAGTTTTTATTTCAAGACACTTTGGCAATAAATAATTAAGCACACATAGAAAAAGAGACTGGCAATCTCGAGAAGTGCACAGAGCTGCTCTGTGGCTCCTTTTGAGCCTGTCTTCTCAGGTCTTCGCCAGAGGCACGCTGGGAGTCAGTGAACGCCCCCAGATTTCCCTGCCGTTGTGCACACCTCCTCTCATCTTGTCTGCTCCGCTTCTCATTGGCTCCTGCTCCTGCTTTTGTAGACACTCTTTCTGTTTCATAATTTGACTCCTCTTTCTCATTTATTGGATCTTTTCCCCAGGTTTAGAGTAACTCTCTTAGCTTTTATCCCACATACAACTACTCAGTTTTTGTACTTTAAATAAGATGGAGAGAAATCAAAACACCGAGGACCAAGCTCTGGTCCCAGTAGACAAGAAAAGCAGCTCAAATTATCAGAACCCAGGCACTGTGGGTAGTCTATACAGCATGCAATGTTGAGGCTAACCTGCTTAACAAAACCATATACTTTACAGGACTCTTCTGAACTTGGATGTTAAATGAGACATTACGATTTGACTCATAACCCTGGCAGAGGCTGGTCAATTAAAAAAAAGCTAGGCATTAAATTTCTCAAAATTCAAATAGGAGACAATAAACTATTTGTGTCAGAGTTCTTAATCACCAATATTTGGCTTATCTTTGAAAAGCTAGAAAGTTGATCAGAGAGGGTGAGTGCAGTTGTTTTGACAGGAATTGTTATACTACTTTATGTATCACATCATACCTCTGTGGGCTGGTGGGTGAGGAGCTTCAAGAGGTAAATCCACCCTGAAGAGTGAAGTTATCTACGAGGAGTACAGTACAACATCTTAATCCATGAAAGGATTATTGCTGACATGTAAAATAGCTTAATCTCACTTGCAGGGCTACAGAAGTGTAACGGGTGAAAAATTTCTCAAAATATGTTCTTCTAGTTTTCCTGGACTTAGAAGGCATAAAGACACCATTTTTAATCGTATCTGGAAAAGTACAAAAGTTAGAGTCTGGTTAAAGCTGTTATGATAGCAGAGAAAGGTTAGAGAGGCAGTAGAGCCTCCTAGACTTCTAAAATTGGGGGTAAATGGTGAATCAAAGTGGTGAAGGTAGAGCCACTTCCAAATACCTGTTCTAGAGAGAGCTACCCATTGGGGTTACTCAACACAGCAGTAGAAAGCACTACAGGTTAACTATAGTAACTGGAAGAGCCAACTGAGCTCTCTGTACCCCCTTCCCTCATCTCCCTTCTTCAGTCCAATTGTGGAGGAATTTGTAACAGCATAATGAGCAGAGGAGTAAAGCACAGAAGATGAAATAGGTAAGCAGCAGACTGTGCCCACTTTCTGCATTGCAGATTTCTCTGACAGGTCTGAACTCACTAGAAGGAAAAGGGAGAAACTCTATATTGGTAATGAGCTTGAAGCACAGATTTAGATCAATGGGATCATAAATACATGATAATGGACTGTTCTAATGCTCAGTTCTGCTTGGGAAATTACTAGATTTGCCTTAGATATTATCCTAGTGTGGGAAAGGGATGCAGTCTTAAAGGTAGCGATGGGAAAGCATAAAGTGGCATTCTGCATATAGCAGAGGGGGTCCCAGCCATCTGATAATCTAGACACACTTGATCCTTTTGATTCAAGGAGTTTGATTCAAGGAGTTCTCTAAAAAATCTCATGACTAGATTACAATTCTAGTGTAAAAAATGTAAAATCAGCCAAAACAATCCACAGATTGATGAAAAATGTTCAAAATTTAAAAGAATATAGGACCTTAAAAATATTGTTTAACTCCCAATAAAAAGTAGCATTTCTCAAAGTCTGATATGGACTATATTTGGATCTGAAGTTTAGGGGTCAGGAGAGTGAAGGGGCCTGTTAAATATCTACTGTAGATATCTATGTTACAATCCAGGCCTGTTGAACCAGAAACTGCATGTGCTGAGTGAGCCTACACATTGCACATGGTTCTTATATGCTGCTTTTCCAACAAAAATTTGAGATAAGCCAAGGTTGCAGTTTCAATATCTGGTCAGGGCATATACTACAAGAATCAAGCAACAAATGCATGAATAAATGGAACAATCAATCTCTCTCTCTCTCTCTCTCAAATTAATAAGTAAAAAATTTTTTAAAAGCTATATTGTTAAAAACCTATATTTAAGTTAAGGACCTGCCAAGGATGTAGAGCTCTTGTCAACATTCCAGACCCTCATCTGGTAAAACTGAAGGGATACAGCCTAGGATTAACAGTAAATCAGACATTGGGTATATGTGTTGAGGGGAAAGGGATTGAGCAAAAAGAAAAAAGAAAAGAGAGAGAAAACTTGTGGACATGGACAAAGTATGGTGATTGCAGGAAGGAGGAGGAAAGGGGGAAGGGAGAAGTTCTACTGTTTTCGAGAAAATTCATGAAGATGTACAATTAGGATTTGTACTTTTCTGGCATTATGTCATTTTTCAAAAAAGTTTACTTACAAAAACCAAATAACAAACTAAAAAATACGTTTTTAATGTATATTGAGAAAAAACGCGATTACTACCTGTGTTAGTGTTCTAGTGTTGCCCTAAAGATGTACCACAGATTGGGCGACTTAAACAACAGAAATTAATTTTCTCATAATTCTGGAGGCTGAAAGTCAAAAATCAAATGTTTTCAAGGTTGCCTTTTCCTAAGGCTTCTCTATGGATGATCATCTTCCTGTGTCTTCACATGATTTCACCTCTGTTCAGGTCTGCTTCCTAATCTCCTCTTCTTGAAGAACACCAGTCATATTGGATTAAGGCCAACTCTAATGACCTTATCTTAACTTAATCCCCTTTTTAAAGAACCTGTCTCCAAATAGTCACTTTCTGAGGAATTGGGAGTTAAGACTTCAACATATAAACTTGGGAGGAAGGGGAATTCAATCCCTAACAAAATCATTAAAGAAGATTATAAACAATACCATAAAAAGCTATTAAACAATATAAGCATAGGCAACTGGAAGATAAGTGCCTTTTATAAATTAAAAACTCCAACTGGCTCATAATATGATAATAATTTTGTTATAATTTTAAAAGAAAACATACTTTAAGTAATGAAATTATATTATTCTCCTCTTTTTGGTTAAAAGAAAATGAAAGAGAAACAGATACAGAGACACAGAGGGAGAAGAAAGGAGAAGGAGGAGGAGAGAAAGACAGAGAATATTGAGAAAATGAATT
>PVJD01014512.1:0-28787 GCA_004026545.1 Mormoops blainvillei
GGGTGGTCCTCAAACTGTTACCCGTTTGGGTAAGTGCGGAAATCGAGGGGAAGCTTTGTAGCAATTTTCAGGGTAATTTTATGTCTGTTGGATCTAATACAAAATGTGGGCATGTGTTTTGTATCTTTTCTCGTTTCATTTCTTTTTAGTCATTCATTTTTACTGTATTTTACAAAAGCGCTCATACGTGACAAATTGAAAAAAAAAAGTGTCCTTTCCCACAGACAGTTGATAAACCTGCTTTAGAGGACAACCTTATTCACGGTGGACATCTGTTAGGGGAAGTCCGTGGCCCCACACGGTGGCCTGCCCAGAGCGCTGCGGGGAGCAGGGGTCACTGGGGTGCCTCGGGGCACTCACAGGTCACCAGTGCTGCTGCAGGGACTGGTCCCTGGGGCCTGGGGTGGGGAGCAAGACCATCCAGGGTGGGGGCCAACGAAATCCACGTAGCTCCCGCTGATGGCATTAGAATGTAGTCTCCAGCAGACAGTTAGAAATATTCACTGAATGAGACTGTGAATGAATGAGGAAGGACCCATCTTTCATTCATCCATATCCTTCATTCGTCTGCCCATCTACCCACTCACCAGTCCATCCATCCATGCATCCGTGCACACGCCCCTCTGTGCATCCATCATCCACCCATATGGCCACCCACCTTGAGCAGAGGACCCAGCTTCCCTGTGGCCAGATTCCTGACCCAGAGGCGCCGTGAGAGAGCAGGAGCCTCCCGCTTGAAGCCGCTACGTTTGTATACATTTGTTCAGAAGCGATAGAAAAGGATACAGGGACGCCAGCTTTGCCGCTCAGTTGAGAAGGGAGAAGTAGCTACGGTCCGTTTAGGATTTATTTGTTGGCTTTATTTATTTATTTTGGGCGTGATTCTTCGCTGAGGCTTCCAATCGTGTCTTCTCTCGCCCTGTTGCTGTTGTTACACCTTATTCTTGAAGCGTGGAAACGCTGTCCCAAATCCTCGCTCGGAGCTCCTTGGGGCCATGCGGCCCCTCCCCCTCTCACATGCGCTCTTGCAGCTCCGAAGACTTTTGACCCGTTCGGAGGAGTCAAAGATCAAACATCCATTTGTGTTTGTCCCGGGAGACTCGTTGGCACGTTCATGGATTCAGGTTCTAGTCGACTTCCGGTTGGCTGACACCATTGGCCCCTTAGGTGTTTGAAATAAGATGGTTTTCATTAAGGCCGCTGAAATCCATGATCCAGTGAAAATTTGCTTGAATATACAGAATGCATGTGCTTTGCATGTTGAAACTGGAGACTGGGCTCGCCCGACCTTTCCTGAGATGGGACCAGCTCCGCCTGGACAACCCGCCTTCCTCACCTCCCGGAGCCAGGAGGGGCCCGCTCACCGGGCTGCTCGGGCGCCGGACCGGCTCTGGCAAGGCAGGGCAGTGTCGGAGCGGCCGCGGGCCACGCTGGAACGGGTGGCCGCCGTCTCTCTTTCTTGCATCTGTTTCCTTCCGTTCCTCTTCTCTCGTTCCTATCTCTGTGGCCCGGGTTCCTCCGCCGCCCACAGGGCAGCACCTGCGCTTGCAGGTTATGGGCCACCTGCTGGGACAGTCGCCTTCTCTTGGCTGCAACTCAGTGATCCCGGGAAAGGAGGTCTGCTCTCTCGTGTCGGGTCAGGTGTGGGCTCCTGGTCTGAGGAGCTGCACTTGGTGGCGGGACCGCTGGGAGCCAGTGGGCTGCCAGGCCAACCCTTGTGGGTGGGCTCACCGTCCAGCGGGGTCCATGATCTCTGCCTCGTGGGCAATGAATGGTACTGATAGGGTAGCATTTGCAAGGTCCCCAGCTACAGCTGACTGTCCAACCCTAGTGCTGAGGCTCGGAGGGTCCTTCACGGTCAGCTCGCCAACCCTCACAGTCTGGACGCCCCTCCTTGTGACCTGCCTCTGCTCGAGAGCCCCCCAGAGTCTGCAGGCCCGTAACGCAGTGTGGCGATAGGTCACCCGCAATGGGCCAGGCTACAGCTGCCCAGGGATCGGCTTCAGCGGTCCTGCTTGGACCAAGTCCGTCACAACACTGTCCGTCCGAGGACACATCCCTCCTGGCGGCCATTTTTAGAGGTAAACCCCCCCGCCTCTGAGCCAGATGGGTGGTGTGGGGACCAGCCTCACTTTTGGCCTGGACACTTTCCCCTGGGAGTTGGTGACGTGGGCTGTCCCCACCAGAGGGCACGTCTTGCACGTTCGGACGAGTGCCAGTGTATCTACCTGGCGCCATCGCCTGAGGTGCGGCCACCCCGCTGAATGGATCGTTTTAAGATTAAATGGTCAGCAATCAGATGTCAAACTTTCACACGACGTGAGCAACTCTATTAAGCGCTCCAGTCACCCCCAGACTGAGGGACTTCTGAACGGAACCACGGCTGAGCAAAGAACGCTTTTGACAAGTTGCCACAAGTGAAAAATAAGCCCCGGGTGGAAATGACAAAGCCTCAAACAGACGTGTCCGGATCCAGTACAGCCGAGATGGACGTCGCTGTAAGGGAGGCTTGGGTGCGTGTCCCGGCTGCGGGGGCGCAGGGAGCAGGAGACGGCTGCCCGTCTGTCTCTCTTGCTGGCTCCTGCGAGGGAACCGGAGGGATGGCCGGGGAGGCGGTAAGCAAACATCGCACCCTTCACCGCTGAGAGGGCCGGCCCGCTTTACTCCCATGGGGACCCGAGGGAAGGCGGGCTCCCTGCGGGCGGAGGCAGGTGTGCCTCGCCGCACCTTTAACTTCTCTGTCGGCCCCAGAGGTTTCTGGGATAAATGGCGAGAAAACATCCTCAGCTTTTTAACGATTTTATTTATTTATCTCTAGAGAGAGAGGAAGGGAGGGAGAAAGAGAGGGAGAGAAACATCAGTGTGTGGTTGCCTCTTGCGCGCCCCCCACTGGGGACCTGGCCCACAACCCAGGCACGTGCCCTGGCTGAGAATCGAACCAGTGACCTCTTGGTTGGCAGGCTGGCGCTCAATACGCTGAGCCACACCAGCCAGGGCATGCCCACAACTTTTTATTAGCAGGGGGATGTTTCAGCCTCCAGTGGGTGGAGCATGCCCCCTGGCCCTCGCCGCCTTCCTGGGACACCAGCCCCTTACCCGCTCTGGGCACCCAGCACAGAGCCACAGTGGGGGAGCTGTGTGCCTTTGGGCTAATTGCCCCTCCGTGAGCTTCAAGTTTTTTCTGGGCAGAAATCACACTTCATCTCTAGCCCCAGTGCCCAGCAGGGCACTCAGCACGTCATGGACCTTTAATAAACCACTGTTTAGCCCCTGGCCGGGTAGCTCAGTTGGTTAGAGAGTCGTCCCGATGCAACAAGGTTGCAGCTTTGATCCCTGGTCAGGGCACATACAGGAATCAAGTAACAAATGCATACAGACCTGGAATGAATTGATGTCTTTCTTTCTTCCTCCCATCCTCCCTCCCTCTTCCTCTCTCTCTAAAGTCAATATATATATATATAAAAAAAAAGACATGGCTATTTAACGAAGAGCGACTGGACTGAAAGGCACGCAGTACCGGGAAGACATGAAGGCACCGCGTCTAGGTGCTGAAACGCACCTGTGTATGTGCACATGCGTGTGTGGGTGCCATGGTCTGAATGTTTGTGTCCCCGCCCAGTTTCATGCGTTGAAATCCTTCCCTCCTCCCCAGGGTGAGGGTGTTGGGAGGCGCGGTGCCTGGGAGGTGGTGAGGTCCTGAGGGTGCAGTTCTCGTAAATGGGATCAGTGTCCTTGAGCGAGGGCCCCTGGAGAGCTCCTGGGCCCCTCCCGCCACGGGAGGACGAGGGTGCACGGAGACCGGGCAGTGTGCAGCCCGGAAGAGGGTCTCACCAGAACCGGACCCTGGGGGCACCCTGACCTGGCGCTTCCAGCCTCCAGGGCTGTGAGAAATAAATTCCTATTGTTTATGGCCCCCCAGTCGGTGGTGTTTTGTTACAGCACCTGGAACGGGCAAAGACAGTGGTAAAATACATGTAACATAAATGTTACCATTTGAGCCATTTTTAGTATAGTTCATGGCATTAAATGCATTCACGCCCTTGCGCAAACATCCCCAGCATCCACTTCCAGAAACGTTCCGTCCTCCGCAGGTACCGCTCTGCCACATTCGACACGCAGTCCCCGTTACCTCCCCCGCCCCCCAGTCCTGGGCCACCACCATCTGCTTCCTGTCTCTGTGGATGTGATTCCTCCAAGAACCGCGTGTGGGATGAGCCCCAGTCCGTCCTTGGGAGCCTGGCTTACTTCACGTGGCAGTGTCCTTAGGGCGTGTCCTCACATCCTCATGGCAGCACGCGTCAGAGTCCGCTTCCTTTTTAAGGTGGAAGAGCACCCTACTGTGTGCTAAACCTACCCACTGAGCCGAGTGCGTGAGCCCTGACGCTGGCCGCAGCCTGGGCAGGTGGCCCCACGGCTTAGGAGCCGGGCTCTCCCCCTGCCCCAGGGCAAAATGTGCTCTCCGAGCCCTGAGAAAGGGGGCAGAGACCAGATACTGAGGGTGCTAAGTTTCCTGTGAGGGGGGGACCCTGGGCCAGTCTGGATTTCATGTATTTGGGGCAGAAGCAACAGAGAGCTAACGGAGAGTGAAACAGGGGCCTGCCCTCACCTTCCCAGCCTCAGACGCACACCCGGCCCCCGCCAGGTGCTCTGGTGTCTGTCCCCGTGCACATGTGCTTCCAGCAGCGGTTCCCTGGACCAGTTCCCTGGCTTCCACCTCCCGTCCATGCCCTGGGCCTGCCTGCTCCTCCTCAGTGGCCAGACATTAGCAACCCTTAGTGACAGGGCGCTTGGGCCAAATTAAACCAGTGACCTGCAAATTAAGGGCCCCAAATCCCATTACCCGCTCCACAGATGCCTCGCCCCCTCTCCGGCGGAGGCCTGTCAGCTGCCGTTGGAGCTGCTGGGTTAGAGATCGGTCACGTGGCCGGGCTCCTGCCACCATCTTCCGCAGACGGAATTTATCTTCCCATTTGTGAAAGTTATTTCTTTTTAAAGTAATTTCCCACTTTGCCCCCCATTCTTCTTGTCTGTGTTGTGAATGTTCTTATTGAAAGTGAGACCGGGGAGCTATTGTGAGCCCAGAGATGGATCAAGGGACTGTACAAACGTGTCAAAACGTGCCATGACAAATCGGCGCTATTTTTCTGCAGAGATATTTTGCAGGCCTGGATTAGAGTCGAAGGCAGCTTTGCAGTATGAGGTGTTCAGAGAGTTTTTGTGGTCTTTGCTATGAGGCAGTGCATCCCTGGAGCCTGACGGGTGGCCCGGTGGCCAGTGCCAGAGACTGGCGTGCAGGGGGCCTGTGCGGCGTCCAGTCTGCTCCCCTGGGATCGTGCGGGCCACTCTGTCCCCTACAGCCCCAGGAGGCAGAGACCAGGCAAGCCTGCTCCGTGGCCCAGGGTCCTGAGGCCTAGGCCTGGGAGTGCTGCGTGGCTTGCCGCTGTATGACCTTGGGCCATGACCTTCCTCCCTGGGCCTCAGCCCTGTCTGTGAAATGGGAAGGCTGGGTTCCCCAAGTGCCAGGGTCCCATGGGACCCTGTCTTCTCCAAGTGCAGCGTGACCGGTGCCTCTTGTGAACCTCGGTGGAGGTGAGATTGTGGGATCTGACCCCTTCCGTTTCTGTTTTAATGGCCGATCTCTTTCCAGTGGCTTCCTTTCCACCCTTTAGAAAATTCCCTCCCTAAACATTTTCTGGGGAAGACTTTCCCAATAGCTGCCACTCGGGAGACCAGTTTGGAAGTCCGAGGTGGCTTTGGAAGACAAAGACTGGTGGCTTCAACGAGGTGGTGGGCCCAGTGGACGGGAAGGGCTCTGATGTTCTCGGGGAGGGACACCTTTTCTGGGTCGGGCTCGTGGTCACACTGGAGAAATGACCCTGATGTGTCACAGCTGTTCTTTCCCTGGAGGCCACTGTGTTGCTCCTCGGGGGATGGCGGGTGGCGGCCGGTGAACTGAGGGTCTCGGCAAGGCCTCGGGGCCGGGGGACGTCAAAGCCTCCTGCCCGCATGTCCGCGCTGCAGCCCACTTTGCCTCCTCGGTCGTCCGGCTTCCCCGTTTCTCCCCACCGCTGTGTGCCGACCCAGTGCCAGCCCTGGGGCAGGGAGGTGCCCTGATGCCTGAGATGCAGCTGTGCCCACGAGGGGCCAGAGCAGACCCCCAGAGTGACCGGAACTCAGGACCCTAGGAGCTCAGGGCTTCTGGGGCACGGGCCGCCGTGGACAGCCCCCCCTCAAATGCCCTGCTCTACCGGGTCCTGTAACGTCCCCAGAGCTTGGAGCTTCAGTTCAGCCGAACCGCTGAGTGTGAGCCCAGGCCTGGGGTGGACGGGCTTGCCCTGCCTGCGTCCTGTCCTCGGGTGGGCTGCTGTCCAGGGCCCACCTGCCTTTCTTGTGGCGGCTCTCGTGGTCCCTGGGGACGGTGGGGGCTGGGGGCCGCGGGTCAGCCCAGGGGCTGCTCTTCCTATGGGCACTCGGGGAGTGTGGCGTGGGGCGCCAGTGGTGCCGTGACCCCTGTTTCCAGCCTCAAGCTGCTGCGCAGGTCTTCTTTCTGCCAGCAAGAGCCGGGCGTCCTGCGGGGACTCCTTGGAGAGCTGGGAGGAAAGGACCGTGTGTCCTGTTCGTGGGCCTCCAGAGGGATGCGGGTCCCCTGGTGTCTGTCCTGCTGCAGGGATCCCATAGAGGGCTTTTATATATATATTTGTATATATGGATATAGCCTGTCCAGAAGGTATCCAGCCATGTACTTTGAAAAAGAGATGTTTATTGAAGAAGATACAAGATACAACAAACATTGTACACAGGACAACGGTGCCTCAGTCCCCTTCCAAGTAGGCACCTTGGGACCCCACATAGTTCTCCCAATTGCCATCAGCCATCCCATCATATTTTCCTGAATCTCACTGATGACCTGAAATCTCTTCCCTTTCAAAGGTGGCTATAGTTTTTGGAAATGCCTGAAGTCTCAGGGCACCAAATCTGGGTGTAGGGGGGTGAGTCACCTGGGTGATTTGATGTTTCACCAAAACACTCTGCACAAGATGTGAGTCCTGAGTGGGCACATCGTCGTGATGAAGCTGCCAATCACCAGTTGCCCACAGCTGCGGCCTCCGAATCATTCTGTAGTTCCCACAGAGGAATGTTCAGGCTTAATGCACAATTCGATGCAGATTCGTTGCTCTGCTAGCTCAGTCTTTTTGAATGTGGTGGTCACACAGTACACGTGCTCACTCAATGGTGCCTACAGACCCCACGGACTAGTACAGTGAAGGTGCCATTGTTCACACATGCGTGTTCCAGTCCACTCTCCTTGGCTGCCAGGTTACGTGGATGTCGGGCAAACTGTTCTCATTTTATTAATGATGGCTGGACTTTTACTTTTTCTGGACAGACCATTTTATATATATATATATAAATACATATATGTATATATGTATATATGTTTATACATATATGTATATATATATGTATATGTATATATGTGTATATATAGTAATTCTGTGTTTAAAAATAGTTAAATGACATCTTAGCATGTCCAAAACAAAACAAAGTCTCTGTTCCTGTTTGGAAAAGGAAGGCCTGGCCTCAGTAGGCCTTTAGCCCGTGGCCCCAGCCGCCTGCCCTGGGAAGCAGCCGCTCCGTCCGCTCTGGGCCTCTGCTCTGGTTCACACAGGGGCCACCGTGCCCCGCAGCCCTGCGCCAAGCCCACGTGCCTGCCGCGCTTTATCGGCTGACTTTCGACTGTCATTTGCGTTGCCCGGACGGCTCCGTGGCCTGTGACCTTCTGGCCTCAGCCCTTGGTGGTAGAGTTGGGGTTAAGCCAGTCACCCTGAGTCCGATGGCCTGCGCCTGGCGTCTAATTCTGCTGAGAGCCTGCCGATGAGACCAAGTCGAATCACCTGCCCTTCTAGAGCCTCAGGTCTTCGTCTGTGTAATGGGCCGACGAGCGTCCAGTCTCGGAGAGTTGCTGGGAGGCCTACATGAGACCATAATGCATGTCAACAGGCTCAGCTGGTTAGCGTGTCGTCCTGGTATGACAAGTCTGAGGGTTCGATCCCTGGTCAGGGCACGTACGAGAAGCAACCGGTGAATGCATCAGCGGAACAACAAATCGATGTTTCTCTCTCTCAAATCAATTAAAAAAATAATTCATGTGAACAGATTAGCCTACTGTCTGTCACATGGTGATAATGAGAACTTTATGTATTATAATGATAATACAGCCACATAATTTATGCCATAACACTGTAATACATAATAATTATAATGTAATGGCATAACTTACATTATAATAATGTAACACGCAATATAATAATTGTAGTATCTGTCATGTTATGGTGGGAGTTACAATGCAGCGGCGGCAACTGCACGGCCAGCGTGCGCCGTGGGACAGGCGCCGTCCTGAGTGCTGGGCCCGCCTAACCCTCCAAGTGGCCCCTGATACGCAGGTCCCATTATCAGCCCCCTGCCCCCCATTTTATTGATAATGCGACTGAGGCGCAGAGAGACTAAGATGCTCGACCGTCATCCGGCAGGACGTGGCAGAGCTGGGGTTTGAATGCAGGCATCTGTTCCCTTAGGGTATACGCCAGCCTGTCCCCTGCATCCTGGGACACAGGTCCTTAGCTCGGCCTGGCGCTGATGCTCTCTGTGGCCTGTGTGGTGTGAGGCTGTCCTGGGGTATTTCCTTTCAGCCCCAGCAGATGTCGGGATCAAACCTGAATGGCTGGGAGGGCAGTCAAACAGGGCAGTGGCCGGGCGGAGGGTGGCCTGCCTGGGCCCTCAGTGCCTGCGACCTTCTGGGAGGAGCCAGGGCTCCCAGGCCCGCTGCCCCACTGGGTGCCCCACCTGGGTGCCAGCGGCCCCTGCCCCCACAACCCCCGCCCCACCCCGCCCCGCCCCAACAGCTTCTCTGGAAAAACAGGACAGGCCGATGCCCTTGGTGGAGTGTTCCGGGTCCTCGGAGTTCCAGCCTCTTTGGCTCCTTCCTGTGGGAGAGGCCTTGCCAGGAGGCAGGCCACCACAGAGGGCTTGCAGGCTGGATCAGTCCTGTTCCATGACCCGCAGACCGACGGCAGACGCCCCTTCGAAAACCTGATGGAACAGACTGCAAGTGGCACGGGACTCTTGCGTCATGCTCCGCGGCCACATGAGGGGCGGCGAGGGGCGGCCAGGGGCAGCGGCAGACGGGAGGTGTTCCTGGGCAAGTTCCCCTGCTCTGACTGGCGTGCGGAGCAGAGCCGCACGCAGAAGGGAGAGGCGGTCCCACGGCCGCCTCGCAGCGGGACCCTTCGTCCCGTACTCTCACGCTGGCCACCCCTCTAGGGCCAGAGACAAGGAGGGAGTCTGGACCGAGTCCCCGAGGGCCAGTGCGGTTGGTGGAGAGAGATCTGGGCTTGGCACTGGGGCGGTCGGCCTCTTGTCCCCTTCCTGCCCTGGGCAGAGCCCTTAGCCTTGGACCAGGCTCTCTCTGCACGCCGCTGGCTCTTCCGTGCCCGGGCTCTGGTGCGGTTTCTAGGGGGAGGCGGTGAGCAGCCAGGGCTGTGCCGCCCGCCTGGAGGGCCGCACGGGTAGTGGGAGCCGGGCTCTGTCCTCTGTCCTCACCTTCCCTGCGCCCTGTAGTTTCAGCACGCACCTTAGGGGCCCGGCCACACCCTCCAGCCCCTGACGTCCAGCGGCCGATGCTGATGCTCAGGCAGACAGTAGGGACTGCTGTCCTCAGGTGTGGCCAGGGTAGGTCAGTGAGGACATCGGCCAGCTGGGGAATAGAGAGGGCAGACAGCTGTGCTGGGCCAGGGGGCCACCGGCAGCTAGTGACAGTGCCCACAGTGTAAGAGGGGAGGGGAGGAGGGGCGGGAGGGGAGGAGGGGCGGGAGGGGAGGAGGGGCGGGAGGGGTGGGGCTCAGCGCTGGGTGCTGTGATGGTGAGGGGCGCCTGTCTGGGTGTAGTTACAAAAGAGCAGGTGACACTGGCTGAGTCATTACTGTGGGACGCTGCAGCGGAAATGGTAACTTTTTATCTGCCCAGAATGTGTTGTGTGTGCCCTTGGCTGGCCAGTTGCAGAGCTCAGTCCCTCAGCTACAGTGATTGGCTCAGGGATGGGCACCTGACCTAGGCCGGGCCAGTCAGTTTCCCTCCTGGGATTTTATCTGGAGCAGCGAAGACACGATGGAAAGGGGGCTCTCTCCCCCACATCCACAGCCATAAGACAGTAAAAACCAGGACCTCCTGGTCTGCTGGTGGCCGTTCTGCTGCCGCACGGAGAGGACCTGCCTGAGAAGGAGGCCAACGCAGGGGAGTAGGGAGCTGAGAGGTTGGGGGAGAGCCAGTGAGATAGATAATTAGAGAGCGTCCGCACACATGCACACGCACGCACGCACACACACGCACCGTGGGAGCTTTGGAGCCTTCGAGCCCAGTCCCACCCCTTGGAGGTCCCAACTGTGGGAGCCGACGCACCCCTTTCCAGCCCAGTCCGTGTGGGGTCTCAGTCATTGCTCCGGGTGCTGTGCTAAGCACAGTGTGTGTGTCACGAGCGACCCTAAGGGGCAGGTCTTCTCTTTTTTTAAATGGAGCCGCCAGACTCCATTTTTTCCCTTTCTTTCTTCTTTTTTTTTTTTAAATATGCATTTTTTGAGAGAGGGGAAGGGAGGGAGAAAGAGAGGGAGGGAAATGTCGACGTGAAAGAGAAACATTGATCGGTTGCCTCTCATACAAACCCCGAGCTGGGGACGAAACCTGCAACCCAGGCACATGCGCCGACCGGGGATGGAACCTGTGACCTTCCTGCTTCCCGGACGACATGCACCCAGCTGAGCCACAGGGGTCGGGGCTGGGGTAGGTGTCCTTATTCCTGTCTCACTGAGGGTGATTTCCATGGCCCCGAAGGCTCCCACGCAGCGGGGGACGTTCGTGGACCCTGCCTCCCAGGCCCCAGGCGACCACCTGACAGTCGCCAAACAAATGTTGCTTGGATTAAACTCACTCTGGCTGTCGGGAGCCGAGCTCAGCTCCCTTTCCTGCTGTGGTGCGCTTGCGCATGTGCGTGTGCATGTGTGTCCACATCGGATGTGTCCCCCCTCCTGGGCGTGGGCAGAGGTCGGCCTCTGGCCCCGGGATCCGCATGTGGGACTGGACATCCCGCCGTCCAGCCCCAGGCGCTCTGGCCGCGTTGCCTCTCCGGACACGCAGAAACCTTCCCAGAACCATTTCTATGACCCTTTTAGGGGTTTGCAATGGGCCGGGCCACTGCAGAGCCCCTCAGACAGAGCCCTTGTGTTGCCGGGGCCTCTGGCTTCTTGTCCTCGTCAGAAGCGACTGTCTCGTTTCAGAGGAGCGGAGACAGTCCCGGGGTGCCCCGGTCAACCTGCTCTTTGGGAAGTTTACAAAGAGACCGGAGCTATGTTCTGAAGAAAGCAAACAAGTCTGGGTTCTTGTCCCCATGGGGGAAACTCTGGGTGACGATCAGAAGCCACTGCATTTGTTCCTTGGCCCGGGGGACACCAAAGCAACGGCTGGCAAAGGTGATTTCATCTCCAAAAATGTCCCTCAGAAAATCAGGGTGGGGCCTGTTCCGTCCGCAGGGGTTGGTGGGGGCTGGGGAGCCCTTCCTCTCCTCCCGGGGGAACTGTGGGCCCGCTCCCCCTAGTCCCGCCCTGGGGTCCGGGCAGAGCTGCTCCAGGTGGAGACCGTGGAAAGGGGGCTGGGCTGGGGTGAGCTGGGAGGGAGGTGGCTGCTGTCCGGTAGCTTTTGGCAAACCCTGCCTCTCACCCAACCTCTTTTGTCACCAGGGCCCCGTGTCTGTGCCTGGAGGTGGTCAGTTCAGTCCATGCTGGGGGCTGAAGGGGGCTTTGCTGGAGTGAGGCCCCCTCGCTTGGCCTCTTTCTTCCCTCCATCGCCCGCCTGGTTCTGGGGGAGCCGACAATGGTGGGCCGTGTTTCCCGAGGGTCAGGACCTCAGGGGTACAGCCCTTGACCCCCCTCTTAGGAGGCTCCCCAGAAGCGAACGTTGAGGCAAAGGTAGGGGTGTGAGGGACTGACGGGGAAAAGCTGACCTCAGGAAGAGCTGCAGGGAAGACACTGGGGCCGAGTCCATCAGGCTCGGTCCCCCGGGACCTCTGTGCGGTGGAAGAGGACCCTGGGCCCTGGAACTTGGGAAGTGCCGTCCCTGCCCAGCAAGTCTGGGTGGCCCGAACCCCGCATCTCACAAGTGCCCAGACCAGGCAGATTCTGCAGGTCCACAGACAACACGGTGGGGAGCGCACGTCGGAGCTCCCCCAGGGGTGGGCCCGGGTCCCCCAAAGGATATACTGAAGTCCCAAACCCATACCTGTGAACGGGATCCTATTTGGAAATAAAGTCTTGAGGGCACAATCAAGTTAAGAATGGGTCATACTGGGTTAAGGTGGACCCTAATCCAGTGACCGGTGTCCTTAAAAGAAGAGGAGAAGGGGCAGGGGGATGAGGGAAGACGCCCATGTGAAGGTCGAGGCAGAGACTGGGGGATGTGGCCACGGCCAAGGCGGGCCTGGGGCCCCCGAAGCTGGAGGCCTCAGAGGGAGTGCGGCCCTGCCAGCACCTGCATTGCAACCTTCTGGCCTCCAGACCGTGAGGGGCACATTCCTGTTGTCTCAAGCCCCCCAGTGTGTGGGACTTTGTTTCAGTGGCCCCAGGGGACCAACACAGCAGCCAGAGAGCTGGGTAGGGACAGGGGAGCTCCTGCGCTATGAGCCCCACCCAGGCAGGGCAGGGGCAGGGGCAGGGTTGACTACGGGGACATGGTCGGTGCTCAGAGGAGGTGAGGGGCCCTGCAGGTCTCTGATCCCATCCTGCTTGGAAGGAGACCAGGTCCTTTCCTGGAGGGTGGGCAGGGAGAGCCGACCAGGGGCTCCGACAGAGGCTGGGACATGGGTGGGTGATCTGTTGCCACGCACATCAAGGTGCTGCCCGCCCCTCTACAGCTGGCGGGGGGCTCCCTGGGCAGGGGTGCGGGGACAGCGCACAGCCCTGGGAGGCGGGAGGGACTTGGACCAAATGGTCCAGGCTGGAGTCCTACCTGTACCGCTGACTTCCATCTGAGAGCCTCAGTTTCCCCAGCAGCACACGCATGTAATGACACCCACAGGGTCAAGGGCTGAGGTGACACGAGCCCTTGCTGGGGACAGCGAGGGACGAAACAGACTCCTCCTGCCCAGAGTTCCCGCCCGGCACCTGCAGGGAAGGTGAACTCCCAGGGACGCGAGGCCGCTGACAGGGTCCCCTCATTTCCAGGGGTGCCCCGCTGGCTCCTGGCTGCTGGCGGCTCTTCCTCCAGCTTCCTGCTCCCCTGCCATTTGAGCCCCAGATTTCTGGAAGCTCTTTGGAGAGGCAGGTGTTTGCAAATCGGCCCAGTGTTATTGGTTTATGCCTTAGCCAGCCTCGCCTCGACGGTGATTAATATTTGATTTGCACCCTGGGTCTGTCCCGTTTCTGATCTCTCTCTAACTCATTCAGTCTTCCTTAATCAGGTCTGTGGCTTTACCCTTTGGAGTTTATCCTTTAGAGACCGTCCTCTGGTCCCACTTGTTGGCTCCCAACACGTATGTTTGCCTTTTGAAAACACGAAAACACATTTGGCTGCAAACGGTCCCAGAGGCTGGCTGCCAGGAGGGGTGTGGCCCGTTAAATGTCACAGCTGCCCCTCTGCCCTGGACGCTTCTTCCATTGATTGAATTTGTCTGTGTCGAAAGGGTCAGGACCCTTGTCAGGGGATGGGAGCCTTCCCGGCTGCAGGGCACAGGAGCCGTCAGCTGGAAGATGGCCATTTCCAGAGGGTGACGGCCAGGTGGCCAGGTCGGGGACCTTGGGTCGGCAGGGGCCCCGCCAATAACCGAGGCTGTCATTTGGCCTGCCTCCCTTTGGTTCCAGGCAGGAGCGTGGTTGGAAAGGCGCCCCCCACCGCCCCCAGGTAAAACCGGGGACAAGGATGAGCTGAGCGTCGGGGGGCACTGAGGGTGACTGGATCCTCAGTGATTGCTGAGCGTGGCTGGATCCTTGGCTGAACGTGTTTTATTCACTCTCACAACACCCTTGGGAGAGGGATACCCATTTCACAGGTGGGAAAACTGAGGCTGAATAACATGCCCAGGGGCCTCAGCAGTGCGGGGCAGGGCACGGATTCCAGCCCGGGTGGTTGAGCTGGGGGGGCCCTGCTGCTCATGCTGCACTCTGCTGCCCCCTGCAGAGCACCCTTGCTACTGCACCCGTGGTAGAGACCAGGGGTGTCGCCCACATCCCACAGCAAGGGGGGCGGACACAAAGCTTTCTCACCCAGAGTACTGAGAGTGCCAAGGTGGAGAAACCCGTTTGGAGAGAGACCTACTGTGACCTCAGATGGCCGGTCCATTCAGGGTCCCCAGACGGCTCCGGATTTATTAATTAGCGAGGTCAGGACGTGGCCTGTACGTGGCCAGTATGTGACCAAGCGTTGGGCTCACCCACGCGAGGGCGGTGGCTTCGTAACAAAGAACAGTAAAAAGGGTTGGTCTCATTGCAAACAGCACGCGCCATCCACCTGGGGCGAGGCTTAGAAACGATACAATTCAGTCACAACAGACCACACCCTCTCTAATCCCATTGGTACGAAATGTCCAGAACAGACACATCCATGCAGGAGGAAAGCAGAGGGGTGGTCGCAGGGGCTGGGGGCCGGCCGGAGGGTCAGGGGCTGGTGGGGAGGAGGCGGCGAGGGCTGGAGAGCTGAGTGCCTTTCCCTGGAGCCCAATTTCTGTCTGATTTCTCTTCTTTCTGTCCTAAGCGTCCCACTATGCAGCTTCTATTACTTTATGTTTTTATTAAGGTGGCAAAATGATCAGTGCTTCCCCCTTTCTTGCCATGTGTCCTGATTTTTAGAAAACACATTTGTAACGCAATAAAAAGTAAACCACAACCCCAGACCCCGCAAGTAGACCCATCAAACCAAAGGGAAGGAGGGCAGTCCTTGAGTCCCAGTGCGCCGAGCTCGTGTTAAGCCGGTGGTTTTGTCCAGCTCAGGGCAGCAGGCTTGGGTGTGGCTGCTGGTGTGGGTGCAGCCCGCCGTCCACAGACCCTCCTGTCCCCGGTGGAGGGAGCCCCTGTGTCCCCCACCCCAGCCTCTTCTCTGGAGGCATCATGTGACGCTGAAGAAACTGGGATTTGGCTGCCATTTCCTCCCTCTGCCCAGTGGGTGTGGCTGGGCTTGAGCGTCCCTTTCTGGGCTGAGAAGCGGCCCCCCACTGGCTCCATCTTCCTGCAAGGGGCCCTGAGTCTGAACTGGGGGTGGGGAAGAAGAGAGGTGTCTGTCGGAGCTGTCCGCTCCGATCCAGCTGTCCGGCTGTCTCGCCTTTTCATTCTTCTCTGGCCCGGGTGGGGTGCCCACTGGTCTCCTTCTTGCCTCAGCGGGGCGGGGTCCATCTCTGTCCTGGCTGCACATGTGGCACCTTGGGGCCCCTCACTGTTCCTCCCAGGACAGTGCAAGGAAGACTGGAGGGCGCTAACCTAGGGGGCCGTGGCTCCTTGAAAGGGGGCTGCAGGGACAGCCCCCTGAGATGGGTAGAGCCGCAGAATCTTGGCCCCCATCCGTCCCCAGCCCAGAGCCAGTTCTCAGACACGGAACCCCTTGAGTGAAGGGGAGGCTGGGTCCCCTCGAGGGCGGACCCCGCCATGGTGCCTCAAATTTATCCTGTCCATTTTTCTCCCAGTCTCCCTCAAGGGGACCTACAGCCTTTTGCCCGGGTAACTGCACTGGGGAGAGGCCTTCTGGGAACTACTGGGCTTGGGCTCGGAGCTGACGCTGATGCCGGGGGCCCAGAACGGCCCCGTGGCCCCCAGTCAGAGTAGGACGTAGGGAGGCCGGGGGGAGGGCTAGCTCAGAGTGTCTCCCTGGGGGCTGTGGGCCCCACCCTTCCTGTGCTTATCTTCCTGGCTCTGAAATGTGTCCTTGGACTAGGGACCCTGTGTTTCTTGTGCTGGAGGAGAGAAATGTAAACAGAGAAACACGGAGTGTGTCAGAGGCGATAAGAACAGAGAACAAAAGTAAGGCAGTGTGGCAGCGTTGGGGAGAGGACGTCGGGGCCGATTCGGGGTAGGGGGTGAGGAAACCTGGCTGGTGAGGGGGCCTCGAGCAGAGTCTCGGGCAGCATCACCTTCCTGGTGGCGGAAACAGGGCCAGGGCCTGTGTGGGGTGCAGTGACTTGCTGATGAAGACGTGGGGTGATCGGTGGGGAGGGAGTCCTCTCGCATTTGTCCGTTGCTCCGTCAGCATGGAGACCCTCAGAGTGTCTGGCTCTTCCTGCCCAGGCCGGCAAAACCCCTTCCTGGTCTTCACCGTTCAGCGTGCCATTCTCCGTTCGATCCGTCTCCCCCGTTGAGTGGAGGCAGCCTGGTGCTGTGACTCGGGGCGCCAGGGCACCTGCCGCCCACCAGTGTTCAGGCAACAGGGCTCTTCTCATCTCCACAGACCCCTAACTCCCAACTTGGATGCTGGCTCCGTCACGGCTCAGGGTGTGGCACCACCCATCCCGGCTCCTGGTGACCCCCTCAGGGGACCCTGTGCCTCATCCATGACGATCAGAGGTGTGAGACTTACTCAGAGCACACAGGGGAATGGGAACAAAATGGTCCCTCTGGTCCCCAGGTCACATCCGCTGTGTGAAACTGCCCAGTGTAACCCTATCCCCTAACCCCAACCCCAACCCTAACCCTAATCCCAACCCTAACGCCAATGCTAACCTAACCTCTAACCCTAACAATGGCTCTTGCCTCCTTAGAATGAGGTCTTCTTGTGTTGAAGTCCACTGACCCGTCAAACACTGGCACCAGCAGGAAGACCGGGGCGGGGTGCCCGGGTGCACAATGAACACGCACCTGCCGTTGGACAGAGCAGGGGACTGGCCCACAAAACCACAAGCCGCCATGTCCATCGGAGTCAAGAGGAGAGATCAGTTGGGAAGGCCTGTCTGTTTAAGGGCTGATGCCTTCAATGCCCACAGACTGTGGGTCCACGAAGGCCAAGCAGGCAACCGAGACTGTCGTCCCTGCCAGCTAGGAACAAGGTCCCCCTTCTTGTGGTGTCGATGGGGACATCGTGAGCAGCCTGGGCTCCTGCACCCCCTGAGAGTATCAAGGGTCCCTCTCTTTCCTCTGCGGAGGGATATTAGAGGAGGCCTAACAGAGAGGCTGGACTTTCACCATCACCAAGTAGTCATGGGGTCACCCATGTGGGGGGCTGGAACACCCGCCCCCCCACCCAGCAGGAACGAGGAACCCCCCATTGGGGGCTTCGGGGGGGACAGACCGTGGGGCCTTGTCTCGCCAGCAGTGCGGAGGCAGCACCGCTCTCCTGCGTTCACGGTGGACAGAGAAGGGCACGTGGAGTAGAAGGTTTAAATAAAGACCCAGAATCTCAACGCTCTACAACAGTGTCCAGGTCTTAAAAAAACAGCACTCCTATGAGGAACCAGGAGTACCTCCAACTGGATGAAAAACCACGGCCAGCAAATACCTGGGCAGAGAGGGTTAAGGTGAGAAAATTACCTGACCGCGATTTTGAAGCGGCCGTGATAAAAATCCTTCACGAGAAGTTATGGACGCCCTCGAAACAAATAGCAAAGTAGGAAATCTCAGACAAATAAGCAAAAAAAGAAGAAAGTCCCAGCAAAGAAATAGGAGGTCTCAGCAAAGGAATGAAAGGTATGACAAGAAGCCAGATGGGCATTTAGAACTGGTAAAGGTCGTAACCGGAACAAAAAGCTTAGGGGTTGGGTCCCGAAACAGAATGAGGAATGAAGCGAGAAAACACTACAGACCCCGCAGACGTCAACAGGACAACGAGGGAATACCTGCAAACGATCGCGAGCACAAAATTCGACAACTTAGGCAAAACGGGCCGTTTCCTGGAAATACATAAACTACTACAACTCACCCAAGATGAAATAGATCATTTGAATAGCTCTATGACTAATAAAGACATTGAATTCGTAATTTAAAAATGCCAAAAAAGGTATTTTCCAGGCCCCAAAGTTTTCACTGGAGGATTCTGCCAAACATTTAAAGAATTTATATTAATTTTACACAATCTCTTTGAGAGAAAAGAAACGGAGAGAGAACATCCCACTTCCTTGTATGAAATGAACATTGCCCTGGTACCCGAGCCAAAGACAGCACCAGAAAAGAAGTAGAAACTAGGTTCCAGTTGCTCCCAAGAATATAGGTTCAAAATTCTCTACAAAATATCACCAAATGAAATTTAGCAACATAGAAAAGGAATTTTACATTATCCCCAAGGAACCCCGGAAATGCAAGGCTGGTGAATATCTGAAGACCTGTCCGCACGACCCACTGAATTAACCGGCCGCAGGAGAAAGACCACAAAGGTGATGTCCACGGAGGCAAAGAAGAGCATTCGACAAAAGTCGACACCTATTCAGGACAGAAACTATTAGAAAAATAGGAATGAGGGGAGTTTCCCCAGTTTGATAAGAGCACCTACGAAAGACCTGCGATAGCTGTGTTTTTAGTGGCGAAAGGGCAAATGTTTCCCCCGAATCAGGAACAAGTCTCCCCGTTGTCACGCACTTCAGCGCATGGAGCTACGTGGCGAGGGAGGGAAATAAAAGGCACGCAGATCGGGAAGGAGGAAATAAAGCTGTCACTGCCGATGACATTATTTAGATGGAATATTCCAAGGAACCCACCAAAAACACCCCTTAGAAACAGTGAATGAGTTCAGCAAGGTTGCAGGATGCAAAATAAACACACACACAAAAATCAAGTGTATTTTGACATACTGGCAATAAACCTATGGGCCATACTGTTTACAAGTGCTCAAAAAACCAAAGCGTTCTGGTGTCGATCTAGCAACACACGTGCAGAACTTGGGTGCGCCATGCTGCCGGCTCTGATGGAAGCGGATCTAAATACGCAGAGACCGAGGCTCTGTTCAGGGACTGGAAAACTCAGCGTGGTCAAAATGTCGCTTTCGCCTAAGTGCATACCCTAGTTTAATCCCATTCCTAACAAAACCTCAGCAGGATTTTTTTTTCTTCTAGGTATGGGCAAGATTATTCTAAGATTTACTTGGCAAGGCGAAGGAACGAGAATCGTTTATAAATTTTTGAGGAGAAGAATGAAGTGGGAAGAATCAGCCTCCCTGACCCCAGACTTGCTCTGTAGCTCCCGTGGTCAGGCGGGTGTCAAGAGGCAAATGGAAAAACAACAGATCAGTGGAGCGGAACAGAGAGCCCGGAGACAGACCCGTGCAAAGACGCGCAGCTGATTCTCGACAAAGACGCAGAAGCAGCCAGTGCGGTGAGAGAGGCGGCCTATTCAGCAGCTGCTGCCGGATCTCTCCGGCTCTCCAAGGTCAGACCTGCCCGCCGGCAGACGGCAGAGACCGCAGATGAAAGTGCCAGGGTGTCCACGTGAGGACACGTGAGGACACACGAGGGTGGGGCAAAACAGTCAGAGCGAGCCCAGGAGCATCCTGGACCGGAGGCTCCCCAGTGCAGGGAGAGCAGGGGTGCGACCTGTGTGCACAGCTGTGTGCACACGTGTGTGCATGTCTGTACAGATGTGCGCACACATACATCAGTGTATGTGCGAGTGCACACACACGGGTATACACAGGCATGTGTACATGTGCCCACATATATGTGCATGCATGCATACACAAACACATATCTATGTATGTGCACATACCACACACATATAGGTACACACACCCATGCACATGCCTATGTGTGTGTGCACAAGTTACAAGTGCATGTGTGTATATGTGTAGACATGACACCCATGCATGCATATGTACATGTACACATGTACTTTTGCACATCTGTGTGTGTGTGTCTGTGTGTGTGTGTGTGGCCTCTGAACTCAGGGTCACTTGTGTGTCAGCGCAGCCCATGAGGAAAGACAGCCCCTTGGATCTGGTTCCAGCCCATCAGCTTCCCTTTCTGGGGGGAGGGCCTGGGGCAGGGGCAGGGACGGAAAGGGGGGAGCTTCCTCCTGCCGCACGGTCACGACGCCCTCAGGGGAAAGGCGCTGTGCCAAACGGGGGGAGAAATACGAGCGCGTGTCCAGAGACCCTGCTTTGGGGAAATGTAGGGGCGGGAGCTTCGGAGAGCCGCTGGAAGGCGGGCGGGACTCGTCCGGTGACCTGCTTGCACGGCGGGATTTGGGGTAGTTTAAGTTCCCTTCTTTTGGCCTGTCTGCATTTTCTAAAATTTCTCCAGAAAACATCTATTACTTTGTAATAACAACCACGATGTCACTCGAACAGTTGGCCCAGAGCGATGACAAGTGTTCGGACGGACGAACCGCCTTCCAAGTTGCTGCCCGACTGCGCTGCTTCTCGTCCGCAGGCGCCCGGAGGCCGTGGGGCAGCCCAGACGTTCCCCTGGAAGGGCCTCGGTTCCCATCTCCGCTGCCTGAGGGCTGGAGTCTGTCGTTTTGGGGCGCGTGGGCTTCGCTGACCCCTCCCAGCCGTGGGGTACTAGTCCCAGAGCCCAGGCCTGCTCCCCAGGGCCCCTGGCCCACAGCCTCCTGCGTGTGCCCTCGCAGGGCTGGCGTGTGCGTGGCTCCCTGCTCTGGTTCTGTGGCCTTTGGGCCCTCAGCGGTGTCCTCTGTCACGGAGGGCCTGATGTTACGGGTGGTTTTGATCCCCGGCTCCTGGGCCAGACACCTGGGCAAATCCCTTAGCCTCTCAGCCCCTCCGTTCCATGAAAACGTGTCACTGCGCAGGGCTGCAGAGGGACAGACAGTGAGGGACACCCCTGCCACTTGCAGGGCACTTCCCGGCCCACGGTGGGCACCAAGCGAATGCTGGTTATGACCGCTACCGTTACCATCTGCGCAATGTGCATGTCGGTCGGCCGACGGACGGCCTCCAAGATGTCCCAGTCTGAACCCCCAGGTCCTGTACATGCGTTAGGTTGCGTGGCAACGAGGAATTGAGGTTGCTTGTGAGCTGACCTTGGTGTAGGGAGGGTGTCCTGGATTACCCAGGGGGACCCAGTGTCATTGCAAGGGCCTTGTCATTGGAACAAGGTGGCAGAGGGTCAGAGAGGAGATGAGGCGGCGACACAGGCAGGGTCAGACAGAGCCCGCAGCGGCCGGAAGGAGCAGCCCTGCCCACGCCCCGATTTCAGCCTGTGACACCACCTCAGTCCGCCTTCGGAGCTACGCGGCTGTGAGGTGGTTCAGGTGTTAGGTCACTGAGCATGCGGTTTGTACGACGGTGACAGAAAACTGCAGGGGAGTCCTCCGCTCTTCTCACCAGGGAAAGGGCTGGGTGGACGGGTGGGGTCTCGGGCCCCCATCTCCTCCAGCTGCCGGTGTTTGCAGTGTGCTGGAGCTGCGGGTCTCCCTTGCCCCCCCACCCCTTGCCATCTCTGTCGTGCCACAATCTTATAGACGGGGAAACCAAGGCACAGGGAGGCGATTTGATTTCCTCAAAGCCACACAGCCAAGAATGTAGCAGAGCTGAGCTTTGCGCTCGGGCGGCGGGCTCGGGGGCGCCCGCGTGAGTCCAGGGGCGTGCGTTGAGGCAGGACATGGAGGGGCCCGGGGCCTGGCTCTGAGTTAGGCATTAGGGTAAGAGGCAGCTCCAGCATTTGTCTCCCTCCGGGATTTAGGGACGGAACATTATTTTTATGTTAACGAATAGAACTACATGAGGAGTGAGATGCAAACCGAACCTGAACTTGGAAGTTCCAACAGGAAACTTTACAGACGGTGGGGTTTGGGGTCCCCGAGAGTCCCCAAGCTGCTGAGGTCTGGCTCCTCCCTGTTTTTGGAGTTTCTCTAAAGGCAACAGGGAACCAGACCAGGGCGTGGGAGCTGCGGTGAAGGCGGGGCTCCCCGCGTGCGGGGTTTTTAGCCATAATGTTCTCAGTGCCCCCACTCTGACCTCCCCTGTCCCAGGGAGGGCACTCGGGGCCCTCTGGGTGGGGGGTGGAGGACCCTGGCCTCCATCCCACCTGTGGCCTCACCCTGGCCGCCCGTGGTGGGGTCTGGGCTCAGGGTGCAGCTGTTGCAGTGGCCCGCAGGTGACAAAGGGGGGAGCTCTTGTCCCTGGAATGGAGGGGCCAAATAAGCACTTCTAATCGGAATGCTTGTTCTGCCCCAAAGACCCTGTAAGGAGGTGGTTTGTGGGGAAAAGTGTGGGATCTGCATGGAATTTGCAAATATTCCCGCTTCTCCAGCTCTGAGAGCTTCTCTTCTGATGCCGGAAACTCGGCGCCTTCAGATGAGCTGGATCCGAGGGGCAGACACGAGGCCTTACTTGGAATAATTCCAGGTAAACTGCTCTGGGACCCCCAGTAGCTGCCTGCCCTTGAAGTGTTTTCGAGAAACTGCTTCCCAGGCTGAGCTGATGGTCCTGGGGACGCCGGCCTCCCCCATCCCATCCCTGCTCTCTGCGCGTTTCAAGATCCTTCTCACCAAACCCCCCTGACCCGGATGGGTTCCCCCCAATCCCAGGACAAAGTCTGGAGGCAGCAGCGTGTTCGGAGAGCATTCGGTGGCTGGCTGGCCTGCTCGTTCGTTTCCACCGTATTCTGCTCGTTCCAGAAACCCTGCTCTCTGGGCCGCAGTGGGTGACGGGCGTCTCCTGGGCTTTCTGTCGTTTTTACCTTTGGATCTCCGGGGGCAGGGGGGGCTCCCACGTGTCTCCCCGAGGGGCTCGACTCCGTGCAGAGGCAGCCTCCGGGCTCAGAGCTGACTGGGGTGGGTGGCCTGTTGCCGGTCCCACATATGTGCACCCCACCGCCTGGCCCAGCAGCTGGGATTTCTTCCTCTGCGGACTCCCCCTCCCTTGGGCTGCACCCAGCCTGGAGGTGAAGACAGCCAGCCACCTTCTCGGCCAGGTCAGCCTGTCTTGACTTCTCTGTCAGTGACAGGAAAAGGGGCCGAGGGGGCCTGTGGTCCCCACCCACTGCGTGGGTCACTGGGCACTACCCCCGCAAGGCAGGCCGGTGGTGTTGGGGTGATGCTGATTCCCCGCTCTGGCTAAGGGGGTGGGGCTATCTCTGGTCCCCCCAGGGTTCCATGCGGTGGAGCCTCTGATGTGGCCTTGGAACCCCTGCTAGAGACCATAGCCTACAGCTTCGCGCAGCGCGGGGCTGTGTCCTGGGGCAGCGTCCTGGGGCAGCAGCGTGACCCCCGCTGGCCCCTGTGCCAGCCCCACCCCCGGACCCCCACTGGCTCGAAGTTCCGGCACGGGGACTCGGCGGAGCTGGCTGCGGGCGCCGCCGGACAGCTTTGCAGTGTCGGCCGAAGGGGCGGGCGGCCCTCCGCGCTGACTTCCCGCGGAGAGCTGCTTGTTTTGCACACCGCTCCTCACTGTTTGGGTTGAACATCCTCGTATTTGGAATAACACTGACTTACATATTGAGCAGTTCAAGAGGAGGGAAATTTAATAAGATGCCAACTGAGTAAATGCCAGTCGTTTTAAAAGTGTAATATAAATTGCCAGGTGGATAAACGTTTGGGGAACGGCACCCTCCTGGGGGCTGCCGTCTTTGTGGGTCCGCCGGGTGCTGCCCCGTGACCATGCTCCCAGAGCTGCAGCCCAGCCCTCTGCGCCCCACTGTCCTGCTGCGGACGGAGGCCGGGTTTCGGGGCGTCGGTGAGATGGCAGTGCCCGGAGAGCCCCTCGCTATCAGGCAGCATCAGCGCCAGCTCTGTGCTCGAGGTGTGAGGCTCAGGGCCCAGGGTCCCTGCCCGGGGGGTCATCAGTGGCCCCCGTCGGGTGGGGGGGACAGCAGGGCTCCGCCTGACTTGGGCCCTGCCAGGGGTAGGCCTGGGGCAGTGCCCTGTGCCTGACGTGCTATTTGCTGTGCCCTGGGAACGTGGACGTGGGTGGCATTGAGGTGCCCACAGGACGCCTGGGCGCTAACTGGCTTCTCCTGCTGCCGCTGCCTCTCTCTTCACTCTTGACCACCTGCAAAAGGTGCTGGGTGCTGGCTAAGTGGCCCCTCCCGCCCCGCTCCAGCACCTTCCCGGGAGGCTGTCCCAAGGGGGCCTCCCGCACCAGCACCTTCTCTCTTTGGGATCTGGGAGAAAGCCCAGGTCTTGGTGCAGTGCCACGTGGCTGCCACCAGGGGTCACCAGGCCCACAGCGGGCTGGTGGGTGGATCCTGGCGGCCCAGGCCTGAGGTGGCGGGGCTGGCAGCCTGGGAAGAAGCCGGCAACAGCCGGGATGAAGGTTTTGGTTGGGGCCTTCGTGGCCAGCCCCACCCCGGCCCTCCGGCAAGCTGAGGTGTGGGCTTTGGTGGCTGGGAGCCCTGCGGAGTCAGCTGTCTTGCGAGCGCTTGGGGCTCCGGGGTCCCTGGACCTGACCCAGGTGGCTCCCGAGACGCGAGGCACGAGGCCCAGCGGTGCTGAAGAAGACGCCGTCCTCTGGAGCTATCCTGAGCTGGCTCTGGGTGCGAGCGGAGCAGTGGACTATTCGGGGTGGACTCGGGCCGCCTCCCTTGCTTCTCCAGGCCTCAGTGCCCCCATCCGTAAAATGGGAGAAATGGCGGAAGGGCCGTTGGAGGAGTCGATGCCAGACGCTGAGCCCAGCCTGCTGTGGCACCATCCCCGGTCACGACGGCCATTATCCCGCCAACAGAGTTTTCAGGGGGACCGTCCTTCTCGTGCCATCTCCTCCAAGATGCCGCGTGGTTCCTGCTGGCTCTTAATGTCCCTTATCTCCTGTTGGTTATTCCTGGGGTTTCAGCTAAATAAGCATTTCCAATTAAAGCTCTCGCCGCGCGCTGAGTTGGGTTGCCACGGCAACGGGAGGGGGACTTTTCTTCTTCCCTGGAATGTGCGCACGTGTGTGAGTCTGTGTGGGTCTCTGCCCGCGTGTCCCTGTGACCGAGCTCACTCCTGCGGCCTGGAGCTGACGGGAGGGGGTGTGGGGACAGAGGGCTGGGTGGCGGGGAGGTGCAGGTGCAATGCTAAAGCCGTTCCGCATGGGCCCTTTCCCCTGGGCAAGGCTTTGTCCGAGAGTGGGAGGAAAATGTGGATTTCTCCGGGCAACTTGGCGTCCCCAGCAATCAGCCTCAAGGCCCCTGTCCAGCCGGGCTGGTGGGAGGACGCTGTGCTGGGGGATGGACGGCCCTGCCCAGGTCTCTAGAGCATCACAGGGGTGTGTGTGAGTCTGTCTCTGTGTGTGTCTGTCTGTATGTGTCTGCGCGTCTCTCCGCGTGCCTCTGTGTCTGTGTGTCTTGTCTGTGTGTGTTTGTGTCTGCGTGTCTCAAGCTGGCCCCTGGAGGTGAATCTCAGCAGAGAATTCTCCACTCGGCTCAGGCCTGGGGGCGACCGAGGCGCCGGGAGGCGCCGAGCAGCAAGCAGAGTGGAGAGGCCACCGAGGTCTGGGCTCCCTGCCCGAGTCCCGCCCTTCTCACGGGGCCTCCAGGGACGCAGCCTGGCTGCTTCAGGCTCGGACTGCCCGGGACTCCTCCAGGTCAAAGTGTCGAGTGTGTGTAAAAACAAACAAGTAAAATAAACAAACAAACAGGAGAGAAAGAAAGAACTCGTTTGCACACACGAGACGCAGACGTGCTCAGACACACGTGCGCACACGTGTGTGTGTGTGCACACGGTGGGGCCCGGGGCTCCCTGCCCAGCTGGGTCTGGGCTCCCGGGGAAGTGGGGCTCTGACCTCCTCCAGGTCTGCCCTGTGCTGGGGAGCCTCCCCCATCCAGGTGGAAAGGGGCCCACCCAGAGGACTCAGGGCAGGGGTGACACAGCTTTTCCCTGGAAATGTGGAGATGGCAGATCTCACAGAAGGATCTGGTAGGTCCCCGCTCACTGTCCCGTCGACCGATCCATCCATCTGTCCACCCACCCACCGACCCTTTCCTTCAAAAAATGTACCTGCGGAAAGTGAATACCATTGCCATGAAAACCAGACAAAAATCCGGGCCCTAGTGGCTATCCATCCAGCTGTCCCTCTATCGTTTATGTCTGTCTGTCTGTCTGTCTGTCTGTCTAATATCCATTATCTATCTTTCCATCTATCATCTATCTCCCTATCATCTATCCATTATCTACGTGTCTGTCTGTCTATCTATCTATCTATCTATCTGTCTGTCATCAGTATGTCCATCCTTTTTGACCTAGCTGGGCTCTGGCAGTGCGACGTGAGTAGGGTGCTGTATGTCGCCCCTGGGGACAGGTTTAGAGGTGGCCCTGATTTTGCCCCATTCCTTTTCCTCCTCCAGGGGCTGATGACATTCTCGTTCTAGGCGTTTCCTGCTTCAGCCCCTGGGGCCCTGGAGTGAGAACCGCTAGGACGGGTAGACCACCCTCTCCCCCAGCATGACGACCGGCTGCTGTGAACCCGTGGGAGCAGAGAGCGCAGCCCGAGAGGAGCCACTGTGGTGTTGGGAGTTCCCTCTGAAGCCGGGCCTGGTGCCGCCTGGCTGATGGAGACGAAGTGATGGATTGCGCTCCGGGGCTTATGCCAATTCACAAACCCCTCTGCCCCCCAACCCCCCCGGGGCTGCCGGTCTCCCTCCGACTCCATCCTTCCACACCGGCAACGGGGCAATATCTTTTCAATGTATTTGAAAAATTTAATTGGTTTGAAAGGTGAAAGGAATCTCATTTTAATTTCAATTTTTTGATTAGTAGGGAGGTTGAACATTTGGGTAACTGCCATTCTTTTTGTCACAACCAACCTACTGTGTGCTGGAGTCACGGTGAAGAAGACAGTGTCTGAGGAGTTCCGTTCGGTCCTACTGAGAAGGAATGGGACAAGCTTGAGTCGCAGGCATGCCGAGCATTCTGTTGTGGGACGAGAACGCACCGCAGAAAGGTCACTGCTGGGAGGACCAGGTGCACCCATAGCACAGGGCTTGGACCTGCAGGACCGGGCGGGGCCCGAGCTCAGAGAAGGTAGCTCTGGAAGCTCGGCGGCCTCGTACAGGTGGCCCCATAGGCTGTGTCCTGTCAGGTCCTGGCTCGGTCCAGGTTGTAAATACCCCCGTCCTGCCTTTGTTTCTGGTCTCTCCCCTCCGTAGGTAGGTGGAGGGAGCCAGGGTGGGGGGTGGGGGGTGGGGCTCCCAGGGACCCGGCTCTGCCGCTGGCCCCTGCCCTGGAAGGCTATCACCACAGAACTCACTATGCAGATTACGTAAGCCCTGCGCCAGTTTCCTTCTGGGGCCCAGGGCTTTGAAGGTAAGCTGCTAACCTAACTGTTTCTACTGCCCCTTTGAATCGGTTTCCAACATTGAATTTGCTTTAGGATGGAGCGGATCGGAGACCATGGGAAGGGGGGCGTGGGCTCCAGGGAGAGGGTCTCCCACCCTCCACTCCAGCCAGGCAGAGTACCGGGGCCCCTGGGACAGCTACTGAGAGGCAGGGGTCAGAGGAGGGGGCTCCGGTTCCACATTTGCCTCCACCTTTGTGATAATCACTCAGGCCAAGGGCTTCGGCCGGCGGGCAGAGCTAGACGGGGCAGTGGCCCCCGCGTGACTGAGCGGGAGACTGGGGGGCGCTGCCTCTTGGAGGAGACAGGTGGGGGCCCGGCTGGGGTGATCGGGGCTCTGGGCACTCTTCTGCAGGTCAGTGGGGTGTCAGAGAGGGTCTTCCTCCATGAGGGTCTCCCCAGGGCAGTACCCCAGAGAGGAAGGGAGTAGGTGAGTGTGTGAGGGATGCCCGGTTGCCTCCTTGCTTCCAAATACCCCAGCCAGTTGGCCTCCTCGGTCCCAGGTCATGCCCGTGTGCTCTCGAGCCCACGGTATTACTCACCCGAGCTGACTCAGCTAGGATCTTTCCTGGAGGCCTGGAGGGGACCTGAGAGCAGGGAGTCTTCACTGGACCCAGCGAGTTTTGGGGCCAGTGTCTTACCCGCTGTGATCTGCTTGTCATACCGCAGCCTGCAGGGCTGACCATGGACGGGGAGTACCCAAAAGCAGAGAGACGCCCCAGGGGCCTCCGTGGACAGAGCTGGCCCCCGACCTCGCCTGCTGATTAGCGGCTGTGAGGACGACGGGCCGGCGGGCATGCCTGTTGTGCAGAGATGCAGGCTAGGGGCTGAGATGGAGTTCCCACCCTGATACGCACGACTTGGGCCTCTACACGCAAGTGCTGCCTCATAGTTTGTTCTGGAAGCCTTCTTGATCCAATGTGACTGAACGGTGGGTGCTTCTCATGGCTTTGTTCCCCAGGAGAACCTTCCAGAGAGTCCTGCCTTGAGAAGTGGCGGGATGGCCAGGCTAGCTGGCTCGGTTCATCCTCTTGGAGAGGTAAAAGCACCCTACAGGGTTATGGGATTCCACAGGCTAACCTGGCTCACCCGTGAACCTCAGAGCCTATAGGGCACCAGGCATGTCTGTGGCTACAGGGAGGGGGCCAGCGCCTGCCACTCCTGGTCCCATAGTGGGGCAGGTGCACTCTGACCGCCGCTGCAGGTGAGCACTCGGGGCTGGGGCACAGGTGTTGGTGGCTGGCCTGCAGAGCAGGAAAGAGCCAAGGGGACTCCCTCCCTCACCTGGAGGACAGGGTAGAAGGTAGAGGCAGTCGCCCCTTTGTGAGGATAGAGGCAGGAAGGGAGCCTGATCCTGTTTGTCTGTCCGTCCATCCGTCCATCCTCCCTCCCTCCATCCATCCACCCATCCATCCACGCATCCATCCATCCTCCCTCCCTCCATCCACCCATCCATCCAACCATCTGTCTCTCCATTTCCCAAGGTTGTTTACTCTTCAAATACCCCTGGAGAGATAATTTGGAACGAAAACTATCTTTGCCTCTGCAAGAGGTGCAGAAACAGAGAGCCTGGG